>CM056952.1:28692590-28908520 GCA_029856935.1 Cyclocarya paliurus
ATTAGTTGAGATGAAAAGTGAAACGTGAATAAAATATTGTTAGATTATTATTTTTTAATATTATTATTATTTTGATATTTGAAAAAATTGAATTGTTTATTATATTTTGTGTGAGAATTTGAGAAAGTTATAATTATGAGATGAGATGAGATTAAACACTTCTTGCATTCAAACAAAGATTTTATTTTACTCAACAGTTTTATAATATACATCTGTTAAGTAGAAAAAAAAAATTATTTATTCTTATTAAGCATATGTGTGGTATAGAACTGCTAAGTAAAATTTTTTATGATATTAATATTCATATATATTAGATTTATGATTAATTGTGATTAAAGTCAATTGTACGTGCTATTATATGCCTCGTTGGGTCATGCAGTTCAGATGAGATGAAATGAGATATTTTGTTGAAAGTTGAATAAGATACTGTTAAAATATAATTTTTTAATATAACTTTTATTTTGAGATTTTAAAAAATTATAATGATTATATGAGATGAGATGAGATTGATTTTGTGTAACTAAACATTGTCTTGTACCTAACTAACACGTCCTTTAAGCTTTGACTCCATTCCGGCGCCCAAATTCTAATTGGGATTTGTAGATGATGAAATAAAAAATGCTCGATCGAGTTTGGAGGTGTTCTCTGTAAATAAGTTTGTTGGGCTGACTTGTAGAGCTCTGATATGATATCATGTGGGTGATTAAAAATTAAATTTATTCTGAACTTTGATGTTGTAAGTTATGATATTTTTTTATGTTTGACAATATTTATGAAATTTTAATTTTATTTTGATGATTTCTTACTGGAAGAGTAATATTAGATACAATTTTAAAATGTACAAATTATGTACACTTCATTTGAAAAATGTGTCCACCATTAAAAAAATAACATTTTCAAGTAGATTCGATATTTATCTACTTTTTCAAAAGTAGTAGACGAAATTTATA
Source organism: Cyclocarya paliurus (assembly GCA_029856935.1). Taxonomy (NCBI): domain Eukaryota; kingdom Viridiplantae; phylum Streptophyta; class Magnoliopsida; order Fagales; family Juglandaceae; genus Cyclocarya; species Cyclocarya paliurus. The sequence continues at coordinate 28,693,541 of CM056952.1, forward strand.
CATCTTAAAACTATAAATATTAATTTCTACTGCAAAAAACTATATATGTTCCCTTAGAGTTGGGAACTGAATTTATTTCAAATTATGTTGTTGGAATCATGAGGTTTTATTATTCGTAAATGGGGAGTAAGATAACTTTTTAGTCGAAGTTTTACTTTATAAAGAGTATTACCAACTTTTGATTGACTGATATTCCTTAATCTTTTAAAAGGTTCTATGATTTTTTTAATTATTTTTAATCTCAATTCAAACATTTTTTAAACTAGAAAAATAAAAATCTTTTTCTTTTAAAGATAGGACATCGAGTAATGTTGCTCATCATCCAAATTCTCATCATCCTTTCATCATTTCATGATGTGACATTAGATGATTAGAGACTATTTATTATATTTCACTTGTGAACCTATCATCTAATACCACATCATAGGATGATGAGAGGATGATGAGAAAAATGATGAATAGATTTTTCCATTATTAGAATATGTTTTTTTAATATTAGTTTTATTTTAAATTTTGAAAAAACTGTATTGATTTTTGTATTTTGCTTAGAAGATTTAAAAAGTTGTTTTGATTTTTGTGTTAGGATAATGTTAGATAATGATTAAATGAAAAAGCTGAACATTTAAGATCAAAAAATATTTTATATTAAATTTATGTTTAAAAAAAATACCTGAAAATACTCTTTACCCACACATTTCCTAATAATCCTAGCTCCTAAGATAAGTAAGAAATAATATAACGTTTTTTAGATCTCGAGGATCAATTTTATGTAAGATGGATGAAACTCTGGTTAGGTTTGGATTGAAAAACACTTTCAATCCATTTCATCTTATCATTATAATTTTTCTAAATTTCAACATAAAATATAATAAACAATTTAATTTTCTCAAAATCCAAAATAATAATAATATTAAAAAATAATATTTTATTCACTTTTTAATTTTCATCTCATATCAACTTCTTATCCAAACCTAACCCGACTAGGCTTGTTTCCCTCAAGTCTGTTGTGCCTTGTTTGGGTTCTATGAGCCTTTTGGGCTTATGAGATAATATATCCCTACAGTAAATAATGCAGACCTTAGTAACAATTATTTTTCACCTTTTCCCTTCCTATTTTGGCTATATTTTACATCACAATCACACTCCACTCGTTCCATTTTTGTCGCCTCACTTTTCTATTTATAGTTTTATTTTCTCTCGGCAACTTTTATTTATTATTTCAATTATTAATAGCTTGACTGGTGGAAAATTGGAATATGAATGTCTATGAGCATTCTCAATAGCTTAAATATCTAACCCTTTTTTTCTATTTTAACTAATTATCTTAAGAAGACAAATGAAAAGATGAAGAGAGATAAGTGATGAAGGAAGGAAGAAATAAAAAGAGAGAAATAATACTGAAAAAATAGTAAAGAGAGAGAAATTAAAAAATAGTATAGCGTCAACTCACATGTGATTGGCACGAGATTACTTTTTACGTTTCCTTTATGTAAAATTGAATTTTTGAAGACCGTTTTTCTATTTTACAAGGATGACTATGCTTGGGTTTAATTCCACCTACGGCAATATTTATTACCACTTTATTATTATACTCCTCTCTTACACTTTGTTAGTTGTGCATTTTATGTATGATTATTACTTCTACCTTTTATTATCACTTTATTTACGCCCACTACAACACAATTTGTCTTTTGTGACAAAGAAAACCGTCACTAAAAATATCTAAAATGTCACTAAAGACATTTGGTGACGGTTTGAAACCGTCACCATGACCGTCACCTAATGTGCATCACAGAATACATTTGGTGACGCTTTACTGTTGAACCGTCATTGAAAGAATATTTAGTAACGGTTGGAGTTGTTCCGTTCGAAGTGACGTTCGAACGTTCTTTTTTTGTGAAGGTTAAAAACTGTCACAAAAAGTAACGTTCAGACGTAATTTTTTACGTTCGAACGCTAACCCGAGCAATTGACATTCGAATGACAGAAGTTGACATTCGTTGATTATAGTTTGAATGTATAATATTTACGTTCGAACGTTTATACATCCGAAAGCATTAAACGTTCAAATTTTCGTTCGAACGTTAGAGGAGCACCGCTAGAACGTAATGAGAATAACGTTCAGACGTTTGTTCGAATGTTAAAGAAGAAGTGTTCAAACGAACATGGTACGTTAGGAGGTTTTTGTCTAATCGTGTAATTACGTTTGAACGTTTGTTCGAATGTGAAATCATGTTCGAACATTTTTTGTTTACATTTGAACGTACAGATCAGAAATATTAATTTCATAAAATTAAGAAACATACTAATTGTATCATATTACATACTATAAATATTTTACAACTAACAATGTCTTAAAAAGTTTTAAAATTAGATAGTAAAAGTTATATACACGAATTAAATTGAGATAATTCATTTCTTCTTTCCTTGCCCACCCCGTTTCTGTTGCAATGACATAACACACTCCACTTGCTCTTGAACTTCATTGCGCATTCTTTCCTCCTGGTCTCTTTGTTGGTCCTGCAAAGGCGTCTCTAAATGAGATTGTCACTCTAAGAAGGACTCCAACTCTTGCTGTCTCGACCTCATATAGTCATTCTCTCGTCGTGCAGCTTCCAAATCTTTGGTAAGATTATTAATTTGTGAAGTTGAAGAGAATAAGGAGGATGAACCAGAATGTTTGAAAGATCGTCACAAACCTCTTGTCATACTAGAGTTGGGCCCGAGCACTTGCGTGAATATGTCTATGTCACTCGAAGAGGATTCCCTTGAAACTGACTACATCTTTATGATTTCTTCCTACCATGTCAAAGAAAGCACACAATAAGTAACGTATTAAAAGAAATACAAAATAAAAAATAAATTATTCACATGTTGCATAATTTATTTAACAAAAGTAACAACGCTTACATAATTATCTGCAGCAGCAGGATCTATCCACTCACAATGCTCATTAGTGTGAGCAGCAACATAGACATGAATGAGAGAAAAGTTTTCAGGATCATCACGTTTCTAACAAAACCACATTAACAATTTTAAAAAGATAATTTTATTACTTAAATAAAAGAATATCAAAAAATAAATGAATTCTATAATTTATTAATTATCATTTTATCAGCAGGACGGTAGAATGATCTTGAACCAGCACGATGGTGGATAGTCAAAGCGGATTTATTATTAGCATTCGTAGAACTTAAGTGCTACAAAATTAATTAAGAATGTTAATTGTAATATATATACATATAATCTATAGCCCAAATATATATATGTAAATAATCATTAGATATTAATCTAGAATACCTGATAATTTGGAGTTGCGAAAATATCACAACACTTTTCCCAATCGTATAACTTCATCTGCTAGAAAGGGGATTGCGCAGCCTTTTCAACCGTCTCAAACTTCTTGAAGTGGTCATGACATCATCCCTTGTAACGTCAGAATAATGTAGCCATCAACCCATTTACAGTTCTCAAATCCTCGCTACGGCCAAAGTCAAGTCGAATTCATCCTAATAAGTGAATTATGTCAAAAATATAATATACTAATATAGTATACAAAAAATGTACTCTCAACATAAACTTACCAGCACACGGCTTCGAATGTGCTCCTTAATCTCGAGCAGAACATCTCGCCATGATTGCACATAAAATAGAGCATAAGCTCGGACAACTGTACCAATATAGGAGGAAAGCGCTGCTGTACTATCATCTACTCCGCCAGTGGAATTATCAGGAATGTTAACCTTGAGTTTTCCATGCCTTCGACATTTCTCAAGTGAAATGCCACGTGTATAACCACGACCGTGACGAGCGGATGCATCAACTATTAGATAATAATATAATTATAGTTATATAGTTATTGAGATAAAAATATTGATATATAATTAACTACCAATAACATTTTCTTACTGGTAGGTGTCGACTGGTTGTCATTCTCTTGCGTCTGCACTTGATTTTCAGGAGGGAACACTCGAGTCGGGAGTTCTTAACAGGTTCGGGACTTGGACTTAGTGGAGGAGGCAAATTTCTTCGTTGTCGTTTTGGTGGTATCCTTGAGGCATGATTAATATAATAAAGAAAATTAGTTAGAAGAAGTTATTGAAACGTTAAATATTCTATAGTCACCTATATGAATAAAATATTCAGTACTCTTATTCTTCATCTTTGGATATATTTTCCATGCTTGTTTCAGAATCTCCCTCAATAACATCTTCGTTGTCGTCATCAACCTCTTTTTCGTCCTCCTTATCCACTTCCTCCTCGGATTCTTCTTCGTCTTCTTCTTCTTCCTTACTTACTTACTTGAATTGAATGATCATTTAATACGGACGGGTCGAGAAGGACAGGTGGGACGTCATCTTTACACAAGGGGGCAACTCGAGTGTACCGAGGTCAACAAACAAGTTAGTTTCCTCTCCATCTTCTTGGTAGGCCTCTACTATCGGAGTGTCATCTTCATCTCCACTATTCTCGTAATTCGCACTCATTCCTGCTTCATATAATTTTGAGGGACAAATTTTTGTACTACTCGCCAAGTTATCTCTCCACTATCTTCATCAGCGCTTTTCATTAGATCAATTAAGTAATAGACTTGGATAGCTTGACAAGCCAATACGAATGGATCATCTTTGTACCATTTAGATGCAGTATTGACACTCGTAAAGTGATTATCCCTATGTATCGAAACCCGACCACCGCGTAGGTCCCACCAATCACACTTAAAGACGTATGTTACAAACCCAGCTAGATATTTCAATCCGATAATATCACGTATGACACCATAATAGTCAATATCGCCTGTTCCATGACTTCCCTCGACCAACATACCACAGTTTTGAGTCTTTCTATTACGTTCACGGACCAGAGTATAGAATCTATAACCTCGAACCGTACATGCAATGTATGGAAGTGCTCTATTTGAGGGACCATGGGCTAATGCAAAAAAAATCAGGAGAAACTGATTCGGGATTATGAGCACGTTGTTTCAAAATCTATCAATTTCAATAATATATACGTATTAAAAGTGATCCAGAATTAAAATTTTATAAATCAAATAATCACAATGTAGTTTTAGATCATACACGTTGTTCAAACCATCCAGGAAATTCTTCCTCGTGTCTTGCCTCTATATTCTCTAGGCATTCCATCCTAAGTTTATCCATGTGCTCACTGTATATATGTGCAAAAGAAAATAGAATTTTGAGCACAAAAGTTATAATTAAACGACATTTGACTAGAATTTCTCGAAGAATGCAACAACATACCTGAGATAGTCATCAATCTAGTGGCAATTATTTAACACGTATCAACGAACTTTACCCAACTCTCTTTCAATTAAATCGTAACCCGTTTGTGCACCCAAGGGTTGTACATTCTGGAAAAACACTGATAGCTCACGAGGAGACGGAGCAGCAAGATTAGCATTTCGCTCTTGACGACTAAATCGTGTCTTAACACCATGAAGATATAGAGAGTAAAACGTAAACCATTCATCGTGTATATAGGCTTCTGCTATTGAACCCTTAGCTCTGGCTTTATTCCCAATAGTGCGCTTTAATTGACCCAAATATCTTTCAACTGGATATATCCAACGGAACCGTACCGGTCCACCTAATAATGCCTACAGGGGTAAGTGTATTTCTAAATGGACTATGACATAAAAAAATAATGGTGGAAAGATCTGCTCAAATTTATAGAGTATAGTAGCAATGTCTTCTTTCATATTCTGCAACATATCTCAATTTACTACTTGAGCGCACAAATCCTTAAAAAACATACATAGTTCAGTTATGGCGACACGTACATTAGATGTCAACTTCTCACGAATTCCCACTGGTAATAACTTCTGCAAAAAAATGTGACAATCATGACTTTTCAATCAACTAATTTTTCAGTCAACAGGGCTCACGCATCTACCGATATTTGAGGCATAACCATCTGGCAATTTCACATCTTACAACCATTTGCAGAAATCCATCCTCTCTTCCTTCGTCATCGTAAAGCATATATGCTGCATGACCACCTTGTTGCCTTCCACTCGCAAATGTAGATTATGTTTAATTTCCATTCTCTCAAGATCTTTCCTCATCTTGATCGTGTCCTTTGTCTTTTTGTTAATACTTATCAATGTACTCAGTATATTATCACATATATTTTTCTTTATGTGCATTACATCCAAACTATGTCGCAACATGCAGGACGACCAATTTGGCAAGTAAAAAAAAATACTATGCTTTATCCAATTCAATTTTGCGACTCCTTGTTTTTTCTTATTCTTACTCCGATCTTTGCCAAAATTATTCGGTCTAACATGTACCAGTTGGTCCACTATCTCTTCTCCATACGACTGATTTGGTGCAATTCTGTCCTCTACTCTCCCATCAAACTTAGCGCATTCCTTTCTCCATGCATGATTTGCTGGTAGATAATGTCAATGACCCATAAAGCACAACTTCTGAGAATATGTTAACCACTCACTAGCAGTTTCTTTATTACACGTCGAACATGCTAAGTTCCCTTTAGTACTCCAATCGGAAAGATTCCTATATGTTGAAAAATCATTTTTGGTCCACAATATTGCAGCATGCATCTGAAAAGATTTTGACGTGGATGCATCATAAGTTCTTACGCCTATTTCTCATAACTCTTTCAACTCTTCAATCAATGGCTGCATAAATACATCAATGTCATTTCCAGGTGATCTCGGGCCAGGAATAAGTAAAGTTAACAAAAAGTTTGGTGCCTTCATGCACCTCCATGGCGGAAAATTGTACGGAATCAACACTATGGGCTAAGTTCTATAACTTGTACTCATATTCCCAAAAAGGTTGAATCCATCAGTAGTGAGTCTCAAACGCACATTCCGAGCTTCTATCCCAAACTCTGGGTATTGATCATTGAAATATTGCCATGCAAGTGAGTTAGCTGGGTGCCTCATGTATGCATCATCCTTAACTATTTTCTCCTCATGCCATCTTATATCAACAACTATTTTTTTACACATATATAGTCTTTGCAACACCTTAACCGACACATTTTTCTAACCCTTCCACCTCGACTCTCCGCATACAGAACATGCTTGTTTCCCTTTGTTCTCCTTCCAGAATAACACACAATCATTCTTGCATGCATGTATTGACTTGTACTCAAATCCTAATCCATTTCTCAACTGTTTCGCTTGATAAAAGTTCTTTGGCAATGCAGACCCATCGAGAAGCACAATATCATGTTTATTACTTTCGTCGACATCCCACACAATGACTTAATGTGAAGCAACCACACAATAAACAATATTTTGGAATGTTTTGTACAGTCTGGATAAAGCTCACGCTTTGCATCTTTCCACATTGCAGAAAAATTCCAGAATCACTCCCTTGACCACTTGAGCCATTGTTGTCTATGCCATCCATAAACATCTCAGCCAATGTTTTGAATACCGAACCGGATGCCGTACCGGTCGAGCCACTGGAACGAAATATTTCGGTACCGGTAACGTTTCGTGTACCGTTTCGGGATAACATTTCGGTATATAAATAAATTATATATATAAATTATATATATAAATTATATTTAAAAATAATAGTCTATATATAAATAAATTATATATAAATACATAGATATATAAATTATAAATAGTCTAGTTTAAATTAGAGGTCAAAAAATAAGTTTATAACTTAAAAAAAGAAAAAAATATATATAAATTAACTAAGGCCGAAATATCGGCCGATACCGGCCGAAATATTGGCCGGTACGGCCGAAATTTCGGCCGAAACGAAACACTCAAATTTCTGTACCAGACCAATGGCCGGTACGGAAAATTTCGGCCGTACCGGCCGGTACGGTACGAAATTTAAAACAATGATCTCAGCTCCAATGTCACCCAACATCTCCCCCATCTCATCCCGCTCATAATCATCATCCATGTCTCGCAAATAATTCAGATGATCGAACAATGCATCCACTGACTGTGCATATGGCTCACCGTGTAATACACATTGGGTATACCCCAGATCCATACCGTTCACAAATATATGACTTTCAACTTCAGCCAACCCTATCGCACACAAATTTTTACACCCTCGACATGGACACTTAATGTAACCACGACTATCAACAGAGCTCCGAGTAAAATCAATGAAGGTTCTTACTCCATGCGCATAGGCTGCGTAATCCTTTCCAAGTCTATCGCCTAGACGCATCCAACTTTTTTCCATTTCTAAAAAGTTCCCTCTATTAGTAAGTAACACTTAATGTATATAGAAAATTCACATGCATGTCATGCTCCAATTGCCACTGCTAATTTTTATAAGGTAGTTGGTCCTATCTCATTCGAGATTATATTATCCATATTGCACATATTCCGTCACTCTACTACTTTCTACATCGGTAGAAATTTTGGCAGCACGTTCCCATAGTTCTCCAAGTATACATGTTCACTCAGGGGGATTGCAACCCTACGAACAGTATACCCGAAGAACAATAGAGGAAGACACCGAAACTTCATACTAAACGTGTTCAGTAGGAGTAACAAGAATGTGCAATACAGATGATATAATCCCAAACTGTCCACACTGGACAATTCAGGAATTAGTAGACACCTAAATGTATACTAATTCCTGAACGGATCTAAGGTTACATATGCAATGTCACACAATATCTATAAAAAACCACATGAAATAATATAACTTCAAAAATGTTGGAATTAGTAATGTTAAAAACATTCGGACATTATATTGTTGAACTAGAGAGAGATGGAATAATATGTTAACAACTTTCTTATACGTACACAACGAGGAAAAATTATTTTGAAGAAATATCTAAATTTTAGTCTAATTACTTAACTGTCACAAACTCTCTAGCCTTTACAACTCAAGGCCAGAGAGACTTTGACAGTCAAGCAATTTGACAGACATTTTTTTGAGATCATTCTCTCTCGTTAAATAATTTTTATTATTATTATACTTAGTTTTATCATTTTAATTTATTATTATATCATTTATTCCAACTAATTGGTACTTATTTATTTATTAAGTTGATTTATTTGAAGTAATTATTATACTTAGTTTTATCTTTCTAAGTTGTTATTATCACAATATTCCAACTATTGGTACTTATTTATTTAAACACTTGATTTATTTGAAGTTGTTATTATACTTAATTTTATCATTCTAAATTGTTATTTTCACAATATTTCAACTAATTGGTAGTTATTTATTTATTAAGTTGATTTATTTGAAGTTGTTATTATACTTTGTTTATCATTCTAAGTTGTTATTTTCACAATATTCCAACAAATTGGTATTTATTTAGTTATTAAGTTTATTTATTTGAAATTATTATTATACTTAGTTTTACCATTTTAAATTCACCATTATACTATTATAATGGTAGAAATATATTATAACAATGGTAGAAATATATTACAATTTATTCCAACTAATTAGAACCTCAAATTGGTATTTAATATATTACAATTTATTAAATATTATAGTTATTATTTTTATATTATACTCACACAATTGCACACAAAAAAATTATCTGAACATAACAAAATTTCCACAACAATGATTCTAAACATATTAATTCATCAATAAACACCATAAACTCACAAAATATTCACAAAATTCATAAACAAGAATCATAATATTTCTAATCTATATCATAACATTTTCACAATATTCCTACAAAAAAATTCATAAACAATAATCACAACATTTCAAATCCAAGACACAACATTTTCACAATAATATTTTAACAAAATTATCTAAATATAACAATATTCCCACAACAATATTTATAAACATATTAATTCATCAATAAACACCATAAACTCACAAAATATAATTATACTTAACAAACAAGAATCACAATATTTCAAATCCATACAACAACATTTTCACAATATTTCCACAACAAAATAGTCTAAACATAACAACATTCCCACAACAATTAATATTATACATATTAATTCATCAACAAACACCATAAACTCACAAAATATTCACAAAATTCATAAACAATAATAATGATATTTCTAATCCACATCACAACATTTTCACAATATTCTCACAAGAAAATTCATAAACATGTATAACTAAAGTTTAGAAATATACATAGCACTTTTTAATATCATGTTACAAATGATAAGCTTTCAAGTTGCCAAAATAACCAATCCTTAAAAAAAACAATACTAACTTGTTAGAGACATATATATGCAAAAACAAATAACATGAGAAATATCATTAAAATTGCAAATAATGGAAAAAATAGTTTTTCCTTACCAAAATAGAGAGAAAATCCAATCACCCATTTTTTCCTAACCCTCTCTCACTCTACTCTCTCTCACTCTAACTCTCTCCAACAATAATCTCTCACTCTAACCCTCTCTCACTCGAATTCGTACTCTCTCTGGCCTCTCTCTATTTCGAGCACGGGGGAAGCAGAAATGACTCTGCTTCCTCCCGTGCGTGCTTTCATACAAAAAACATTTCAATTGAATTAATGTTCGAACGCTTCATTTATACATTTGGACGTTACTTTCAGCCGGTCAAATTTTCAGCAACTATATAGTCTGTATATATATATTATATATATAAGTACATACACTATATATATTCACTATGGTAACATAATACACTTAAATGGAAACATAATACATAGTGATAGACATTTGGTTATAATGAATACACTAACAACAACCTATATATATAGTATATATATATTATATAAGTACATACACCATATATTTTCACTATAATTTTGCATAATACTTCAAATGGAAACATAATACATAGTGATAGACATTTGGCTATAATTAATACACTAACAACAACCTACATATATAGTATATAATATATATATATATATATTATATACTAGTAAGGGATAATGTGCACTACACGTGTGCCCAGTTACAAATATATAAAAAATAAAAATTGATAGCAAATGAGAAATGAGAAAGTGGGGAAATTTTGTAAACAAAGTTAAAACAAATCATGGATTTACATAACTTGACGTAAACCTAATATAAACTTAACATAAATGATAGATCACAATAAGTCAGTGTTTTATTCAGTTATATAACGGAAAAGTTTAATAATAAAATTTTAATAAAAGCTTAAATTGATAATAAAAATGATATTTCACAAATTTTAAAGGTTCTTATAAGATGGTGAAACATAATTAAAACAGGAAGTTAATGTGCTCTATCTACCTATACCTATATTCATACTGTACCTACAAATATCAAAACTATAAAGAATATATTTAAATAAAAAAAATAAAAAAAGTGTTTATTACAATTTGAAAATTAAACTTAAAATTAATGTTAATGATAATTTTGTTAGGTTTCTATATAAAAAAAGATGGGGTGAATTCATATGGTTATGGGAGAAAACATTTTTAAATTAAGGATTATACTGAAAGATTATTGAAAAAAAAAATTGTTTTAATTTTATCTTCTTTATGAGAAGATAATTTGTTAGTAATTATTAAACATTTATTCAGAAATATGTAAAAGAAAATTTCCAACATTATATAAATTTTCAGAGAAGGAAAAAGTTAAAAATGTTCTAATATATATTAACATATTCTAGACCATATTATTCAACACTACAAATAATGAGTCATTGCGTTACTTCAAAGGCAGTTTAGCTCTTAGTTTAAGAATGCAGACTAGATCATCTTAATTTACTTTAAAAGTTTTCATAACGTTTTTTTAATATTACTAAAACAGAAGCACTACAAGAAATAATAACAATGAAAAACATTAATTTATTTAAAATTTTCACACTTGGCTAAATAAAATAGTAATAACGACATATTATATTTTTAAATTATTAAGAAGTTATAATTTATTTCCTCATGAAAATTTGTAATTATACTAACCAACCTACTATTATTACTTAATAGTTATAGTTGAATGCGTATGTTGTATATTTGTTATTTCCAAAATAAATATATAATGTGTTAATTTTAAAATTCAAAATGACAGTGGTAGGTATTAAGTAATTTAATCATATATTTTATAAAGTCTCATCCTTAATTTCAGGTTAACTAATAAACTATTCAATTTATTCGGGAATAAAAAAATATTTAAATTTATTTCTTAATAAATCATTAAACAAAAATCATTAATAAAAGGCTCAAATTAGATTTATACTAAAATGTAATAATCCAATTCGATATTTACATAATTCAAAATTAAAGGAAATAAAATGCTGCACAATATTAAAGTTTAATTTTCAAGATTTTGGTTTTCTAATAAAATTTTTTGAAGAGTTGGTATCAATTTGAGAAAAAAAAAATACTATAGTCCAATTGTAAAGCTCAAATCGATTTGTAACATTACTCATTTTTCACATTTAAAGCCTAAGAGTACTACACCGTCAGAGATGGGTCCTGATAAGGACAAAAAATTTATTTTTTTGATTTTTTTATACCCTTAAATATTAAAAAACAATTCGCAATATTATTGAAAATACTTCCTTATAATAACGATTAGGGAAGTGATTTTAAATGTATTGGTGTATTTTTTTTATTTTTTACAAATATGTAAATATATTAAAAATGTGAAAAGAAAAAAGAAAAATTAATATATAGTGATAGACATTAAATATAATAGATAACGCATTAATACTTTAAAGTATTTCATATATAATATATAAATTATTTCACAATATAATATAATATATATATTATAATATAATAATAGATATAGTATGTTCAAACGTTTTATTTCTCACGTTCCAATGATTCCTTCCACGTTGGAACGTTACTAGGAAATACATATGGAATGTTATATTTCTCACGTTCAAACGTTTCATTCCACGTTGGAATGCTAATAAATATAATGTTCAAACGTTATATTTATAACGTTCCATTGGAACGTTACTAGGAATGACGTTCAAACGTTATATGTATATAAGTCCAAAACTGAACGCCCGAACCTCATTTTCTCTGTTCTTCTCCGTTCGCACGCCACCACTCCTCCATCGCTGCCACCGTCAAACTCCGCCGCAACCGTCACTAAAAGGTAGGCCTCTCCATTTCATGCATTACATGTATTTTAGACGTAGATTTAGTGTTGGTTTTGATTAAAACCGAAACCCCTGGTGGCTGGATTTTCAACTCGATTTTCCGACCATCACGGGTTACCATTAGCCAAAAGGTTACCGTAAAAATGTTCATTAAAGTGTATACTTCATTTCTACGGTAACCTTTCGGCATATAATTCACATTTCATATAGTTTTGGAGCTTTCGAGAATGGCTATTCTATCTCGTAAAGTTTGAACGCTACACCAAGACGTTCGAACGTACGTCGTTTCAAATCCTTAACCGTTGGTATTCAACGTCCGGACGTATATTTTATACATTCGGACGTTACTGCATTTACGTTTGGATGTATAATTTAACGTCCGAATGTGATTATTTTAAATTTAATATATATTTTTAACAATTTAGCGTTCGAACGTGTAATAGATAGGCATCTGGCCATGGTTGGTTAGTGGGACTTTTCAATGGGCCAGACCAATTACAGCTTTCTGCATACGGATTATTTCATTTTGAGGAACCCATAGACATCAGTTTTGGTAAATACTGATTAAATTGGGCATGGTAATTCCCTGCCACCATCAATAGAAAACCACGAAAATGAAGAAATTTCAGTGGGCTAGACCAATTACAGCTTTCTGCATACGGATTATTTTATATAGGTAATCACACTCCACCCGTCTCATTTTTCTTCCTTCTTTTTTCTATTTATAGTTTCATTTTCCCCCGGTAGCTTTTATTTATTGTTTCTATTGATGCATTTTTCCAATTAGGTCAAAGCCCAATAATACAGTTGAATGGCTCATGCATGATGATGTCATGGACATTAATACGGTACTTGGATGCTTATTCATAAAATGAATAGTAATTAAGACATAGAAGTTATAAATAATGAGAAATACAAATATTTACATAATTATTTGGGGGTGAAATCCACTACATTGGATAATTTTACATTTTCTCATAGCCTCCCATATCTCTCCATAGAGAAAATTGGGTTCCTAGGAGTTTGAAGAATATGCCTATATTCTGGAGAGAGAGTCCCTCAAGATGGTGGAGAAGCCTTTTCTTGTAGACTTATCCAATCCCCTCACATACACAGTGCTCCCTTCTTTTAATAGAGATCTCATCCCTTCTCTGGAGTTGAGTTCTATTTGTCTTATATCACTTTCATTGGTCAACTTTCCTGTCTTTATCTTTTCCTTTTATTCTTGACAATAGACTTCCACTGGTCTCCAACAATAAGGCCTTGAGTCAATCATGATAGAGACAGTCTACAAAAATAGTAGGAAAATAAATTTTAGGGATTCGCCAACGATTTTTCATTGTTGTGTGATGCAACGAAGATCTCTAAGGATGGACCTCGAGGAGACTTGAACATTCCTTGTAAATGCCCCTGAGGGTGGGCTTGTAGGATGTTTGGTTGTGCGAGCGTATGACTGATGTTCTCGTCTGATGGTTTATCGTTTGTCAAGGAAAAGCACAAAAAGCATGTATTCCATATTTGGTGATCATTTTTGTTTTTGTAGGAGCTAGAGAATTTCTTACCCTCTTGAGGTGATTTCACGTTGGCTTTAAGACTTGAGTTAGTTTGTTGTAACCTACACTAAATGGTTACGAAGCCTGTCGTCCTCTGGGTCCATGTAACGACCCAACCCAATAATTCTATGGTCAAGATATTAATAATTTTTATTGGACCTAAATTATATTTAATGGGCCATATTGGATAAGCCCATGAGCTATAAATTATTGAGGTTAATTAAGTGTTTTAATTAGGCTCAATAACTAGTTTAAATCTCATTTATTATTTATTGAACGAGTTAGACTCCTTTTAAAATTTAAAAACCGATCATTAGAAATTTATTTCATTTTAAAATCTTCACTATTTGTGGTCCTCTCGTAGTCTCAGTCACTACCAGTTCTATATTGAATGAACAATTAGATCATATTTTTAAATTCAAACTCTCTTATTAGATGATCACGACTGAGTGTTCAGCAGATTAGTGTCACTACAAGTATTAACTGAGTCGAATTCAAATTGGTCGTCACCCTGTTATTTGAAAAAAAAAACATAAACAGACCAACACCGTGATTGATTTCATGCTGAAAATATTAGATTAACGATGCAAAGTAAGTAGTTTGATCATAAATTAGGATTAGCATACGTTAGCTAGTTATATATATTATTATTAAAACCAATTTTTTGGAAACCAGTGTTTTACATACCATGCATGTCATAATATTTGCAAGCACGTGATTCATCATGTTTCGTTCTGTATATTATATTTACATATGTATTATACATCTCATGCATTTCACGTTGTAAAAAAAACATAAGTTTTCACAAGATCAAGTATAAGATAAATTCAAAACAATTAATCAGATGACCATTCAGATACATGATACCAATGCAAATTTATGAGTGGACGTGTAAGCCACGAACCTAAGCATGGTCCACCATAATATGCTAGAATACTATTAGCAGCTCGCCTCACGACCGTGGGATGAGGGGCCGATGCACAACTTTGCATGCATGATTAATTGTGTGTGGGCCAGTACGATAAGCCAAGATAAGTCATGCATGCATGTCATAGCATACATATGAACCATCATGATTTTAAGTTTTCAGCATCAAATATTTTATGAAAAACCTTATGTTAAGTATGTTTACATTATGATGGATTTTTTATTGAGTCATCGACTCATTTTAGTTTGTTTTTATATTTTTAAACCACCACAAGTCAGAATATTTATGACGGTAGAGTTGCAGGATGTGACTTAGTTCAGGGAGACATGATAGTGACCTAGACCATGTAAAGAGATTTTAAGATATGATTTTTATGCCATGGGGTTTTGAGAAACTTTAATAAATACTTTCGTGCACTCCCATTTATAATCTCAGTATTTTAATAAAGAATGATTTTATTTATAGAATTTTTGTACCTAGTACTTCCTTTAGAATAAAAGAAAATATTTTTAAATCAAAGTTCAGTAGTAGCATTCCGACTCTCAAGAATTTTTAAAAGTATCTTTATTATTAACCGTGGGGAGTGAGGTGTTACAGTCCACCTTAAGCAGTTGTCTAATCTGTTGACTCGTTTTGAAGGCAACTTGTGCAAGGCGGTTATGGAACTCAAAGGCTAGTTCCCTGAGGTAGCTTGCTGGTTGCGGTTATAGCAAGAGTATTTGACCTGATCACATGCGTGTGCACTAACATTTCAAAATGAGGTAGTAGGAGGATTCTTTGGCTACTTTGTTAGGGTAGTGAGAGAATTGTTCAACTCCTTTGCTGAGGCGTAAGTGTTAACACTAGTCGCATGAGTGTGCTTTAACCTTCCGTCAAATTTGTGGGGGGCTCAGCTTTTGTGCGAGTGTTAACCCCAATTGCATGTACGTTCATTAGTCCTGATTGCTACTTTTGTAGGGGGCCTAAGTTTGTGGGAGGAGTGCTTGACCGCTCTGCTATGGTGAAGGTGTATGCGTGCCTTGTTTTCCATGGCTAGAGCCGTGCTTGTTTGTGTTGCTGTGGCAAAGGCATATGTGTGCCTTCTTTTCCATAGTGGGAGGCATGCTCGTCCACGTTGCTGTGGCCAAGGTGTATGTGTGCCTTGTTTTCCATGGCGGGAGGCATGCTTAACAACACTATTGTGGTGAAGGCATGCATGAGCCTTAGTTGCTTGTTTTACAAGGGGCCCGTATTCTTGACTCTAGAGCTGCCCAGTGTTTCTGAGATTTGCAAAGCTAAGCTTATTGGCCTAATGTTTGCAGAGTATTTGATTTATTGGAGTGTCGAAGCCTGGCTCAAAGACAGCCCCTTGTTGGGAGTTTCCATTCTCTCTCTTCTTTTGCTAGATCACGGCAAAAGCTAGAGGCACCTAGGTGAGGCTTGAGGGTGGCCTTGCTTTAGTAATCATGAAGGCCCAGTGCACCCAAGCAAGAGCTCTAGAGTGGTTAATTTTCCTAGTGAAGATAGGTAGGACTACGCCAATCCTCTGCTGGCTCCAACTCTAGCCGACGCTAGCTCTGGCTTCGACGCCGACTGAGTTAGAGAAGTCGAAATTCAGCATCGACATTGGAGGTACTCCAAATTTTAATGTCGGAGTCAGAGTCAGAGACCATATGGGCTTTGAACTTCGACTTTGAACTCTGAACTTTTTTTTTTTTTTTTTAAATCAGATGTAAAAAATCTAATATTTTGAAACCATCGAATGTGAAATGACGTCGTTGCATTTCAAGTTGAACGATGTCATTTTTTGAAAAATCGGGGTCCAAAACTGGCTCCCCCCCTTCTCCCCCTCACTCTTTTCTTTCCCCCCGGATCATCTTCCCTCTCTCTCTCTCTCTCTCCACCCGTCAGCCCCTCTTCTTTATGTTGTCATTACGAGCCTAGCCCCACTGTAGACTACTTCTTGTTAGACATCATGACACTGTGAGTTGGATTCCTACTTTGATTTGTTGATGCATTGTTACATTTCCATCAAATTCAATTTTTAGGGTTTTAAAAAATTGGGGATTTTTCGATTATTGTTTGATTTGTGTTGATTTCTATTCCTTTTTGATTTGACATAGTTTCTAGACATGTTTATATAACTTTTGGCCAAATTAAACATGCTGCTTACTCCTAAATTATGAATTTCTGAATTACAATCTACTCCCGTAGTGTAAGAATCTTCATTGCTCTTTGTAGGTTGACTTTGGAAGTATATGACTTTGATTGCAAATAAACTTCTTTAATTTGTATAGAGGGTTGTAAAATTATTTTAATTCTTCTATATAGAATTGATGCCGAAATCTTTTTGACAGTAGATAATGACATTAATCAAAACTCCCTTAATGATCCAAATTATAATAATATAGCTTAATTATTTGACTTAACTAGCTAGAAAGAATTCAATGATTTATTAACTTCCAACGGAAGAAAATGCCTTTAGTTTTATGTTAAAAACAAATGTGAAACCTCTAATATATAATTTAGAACCCAGAAAATGCTCTCTTCAATTTGAAAACTGAACCAGAAGCCATTTACTCTTTATAGCTAATAATTTATGATCTCATCAATACAATCTATGAGATAATAAGAAAATGAATAGAAAATAATTGGAGAATAAGTTACAAAAGTTTTATTAGGTTGGTATTTTACAATTAAGGAGAGGTTATTATTGTTATTACAACTGTTCAATTACAACATCAAAACAGAATGTTGTTATTAGGTTAATAAATTACAATTAAGTAGAGGTTTTAGTTATATTTAATGGTGTAGACTGGTTAGTCAAGCTCAAAAGGGTAGGCTGGTCATGTATAAGGTTTTTCTCTACCATAAGTGAGGCTTTTTTTAATAAATAATGGAGGTGTTGTCCTCCTTTACATGCCAATATTGCCTCAGCTCTCTGTACACGCGCGCGCACACACACTAGCTAGGGTGACTCTTTTGAATGGGGATCACAGACAGAATTTGGGTAATTACCCATGTAAACAAAACATGGCATTGGCTTGCATATATATTTTAATGCTGCATGGCATGGCTGATCTATTTCTTTAATTGTGATTTGTGGTTTGGCAAAGGGGCTGGTCAATCTGTATTGAAAATGGGCCTAATGCAAATTATGCAATTTTCAAATTAGAATGGCCACAGTGGCGGTAGCCCATTTTTGTCTTAAGGAGCCTAGAAACACTCATCCATCTTCGCATGCTGTGTTTGCATGAGCAGCCCACTAATGCGAATAACTTTGCCGTAACAAACACAAAAACAGTGGTCGCAATAATCCATTTTTAAAAACTTTTGGTTTTTGAACTACATTAATACTGGAACCTGTAATGTGAATTTATTACATGCTTTATAAATATTAAAGATCCACTTCAAGAAATAGGCCATTTCCCAGCGATTTTATTTATGTTGCAAAAGAAATCGCCGCAATAAATAGGTATTTGCAGCGAAATTGAATTTGTGGCAGCATTTTAAAATTGATGTTCTATTTAAATCAGGTGGTTTCCTAACTTAATTATTTGCAGCGATTTAATGCCTTTTAGCAGCGAAAAAAATCGACGGAAGAGGAAATAACAAGTTGCAAGGAGATAAAATCGATGGGATTGGGTCTGGGTGCCAAAACTTTATTTCCCCCACCTCCCTACCCATTCTTGTTCACAGTACCCCATTCTCCACTTCCACGTTCTTCCCCAATTCGGCTACCTGCAATTAAATCCACCCACTTCATACACATTTATGGCTTCATCTCCATTTTCTAATACATCCCAAAGCCTCCACTTCATTTTCCTTCTCCATAGAAGCTAGGGTCATCGTTTCCTTCCCATACCAAATTTGTGCCTCCATCTAGAAATCTCAGAGTGACTTCTTGTGGGATTTCCAAATATCGGAGGGCAAGCTTATTCAACCGAGAATCTTGGAGTGAATTCCTTTCGTGAACACAGGTATCGCTTGAACTCATTTCTCTATCTCTCCCCTTTCATATGTAGACTGGTTTCCTTACAAAAATTGATACAGTAGGCAATTGTGAGAACCACGATTGTTCTTTACAAAAAAGGTCGTGGACATGGAAACATTTCACCAAAATTTTCGGTAATCGTGAGAACCACTATAGGCAATTTCGTGGTTATCATTCGAAGAAGCAAGACACCTTTGTATTAATAACACATCTTATGGGTTGCCAATGGTATATGATACATAAGGAGTTGATGATCTCTGATCAAATGAAGCTTAGTTACAAAACTTCTATAGCCACTAATGGTACGCAGAGTAAGAAACTGTCAATCCATCTATATAGTGAGAAGATGTTGAATGATTTGTTTGCAGAAATAATTATTACGGATAAGATGCCTTTTCTCACCGTTTAGGGAATATACTTTCGTAAATTTGTGTAGTGTCTTGAGCCCCGTTTCCCATGCCTTCACGGTATACGATGAAGGAGATTGTTTGAAGAAGCATACCAAGGAGAAGGCCTAGATGAAGGAGACGTTTATTACCACTAGTTAGATAGTGTCATTCACTATTGATACATGAATGTCCATATAGAATCTCAGCTACATTTGTATCACAGCCCACTTAATTAATAATGAGTGGACGTTACACAATCGGATTACTAGCTTCAAACAAATTAAAAATCACAAAGGTTCATCCATTGGAAATGAGATGGATGACTGTATAAAGGATTTGGAGATTACAAAAGTACTTTATATCGCAGTTGACAATGCAATAGATTGGTTCAGGCAGAATATGACGGTAAAAGACGATACATTCGTGAGAACGAGTTTATCCATATTTGATGTTGTGCTCATATCAACAAACTCATAGTTGCTGAGGGATTGGAGGAGGTTGATGATTCATATACCAAAATCCGCAACCTTGTGAGATATGTGAAGGCTTCCCCTAAAGGCTTGGCAAGTTTAAGACTATAGCCGAATAGCTTGATATCTCATCTTCTAGTATGTTGAGTTTGGATGTTCCCACTCGATCGAACTTTATATGCATGATGTTGGATGTAGCACAAAAGTACCAAAGAGCATTCAAGCGGATGAAGGTCGAGGATAAGGGCCTGAAATATGCTTTTTGCGACACTGAAAATCGCCGCAATAAACTTTTCTCGTCCATTTTTTGTCACCGCTAGGTGGATGGTAATAACGTGTCTCAGAAGCTCTTTTGCTGGGATTTCATTTTTTGTTGCAAATAATCGCTAAGTTTGCGGCAATGGGTGTTGCCACAAATAGTCAAGGATTTGGTCGCTATGCCAACCATGGTTAATTGCTGCAGTAGAATTTTTTTCAGTGATTTTATGGCCTCAAATATTTTTTCCTAGTGATTTTGTAGCCGCAAAAGGTATTTGCGGCGAGTGTTACTACTGCAAATACTTAATTGTGCCCAAAACAATACTTTTGATCGCATAAAATAGTCTTTTATAAAATGAAAAAAAAAATACTAGTAAAACACTATCACACCCTCATACCCTAAAACACATAAAGAAGGTAAACAATTTATTACAAATACACTATGCTCATACATTAAAAAAGAATCATAAAAATAGAATAATAATTAGAATTCATATGACACGAGAAATATATAACACCAAAGATATACTTGAAAACTGAGATATATATGCCACTTAGATTCATACTTTTCCACTTAGATTAATGCCTGCCAACAAATAAAGAGATGCAATTATCAAATCGAGACATACTTTTTTGTATGTTGTATAGACTCAAAGAATAAGAAGCATAAAGTTAAAGATGGACATGCAATACACATACTTTTTTGTAGCCAATTTGAAGAAACTGAGGCTTAGAGATTTGAAGAGTAAGCCTGTAAGATCTAACTAAATAAGGAAGGTTAACTACATTCCAATAGAATGAAGCAAAAAAACATTATAAAGTATTTCTGGTATCAAGAATGATACCAAAAATGAAAAAGGTATTCACATGTCCATATGCACCAAGAAAATAATGGTGATGGGATCTTTTAGCTATAAAAAAATCTCTTATACGTACTAAATTATATGTATATCTCTAAATGGGATGGGCCATAATAAAAAGAGCAATGCCACATACAGTCTCTATTTGGGGACTGTAATGCAAGCTTAGACAATTTTATCTTAAATTTTTTTTTTAAATTATAAAAATCTCCCTCCTAAAATGATTTTTTTCTTATTTAATGAAGGGCCTGCACATACAGTCTCCAAGTGGGGACTGCAAATAGAATTTCTCTAATAAAAATGAAAGAAGATATCCACACTGGGAGATGTGTACGTATCACATACGTGGACTAGGCTCCTCAAAGAATCACAATAATCATAGCGTATAGAGAAAAATAAAGGAACAAGACATACAAGCGGAGACAAAAATAAACGTCATAAAAGGAATCTTCTTTTCTTTCTTCATTTCCCTTTCTTTCTTTTCCATTTTTCTTTCCAATATCTCTCAGCCACGCTAACATGAGCCAACACATATAGGAATCAATGGATGAATGTACCACTTCTTTCAAACCTCCAGAAGACCAACCACGTCGATTGCTCCATTGGAAGAAACTTCTGGAATCAGCTAGAATAGGTTGGAGCCTACCCTCTGGGTATGGTTATTGTACTGCACTGTAATATTCTGTATTGTGGCCGACACCTTGTAACAAACTCTGCCAACTCACTCTGTAAATTGTAATGCACAGCCAATGCTCGCATGTATTCCTGAGAGAAGGTTGTTATTATGTAAACCCTATATATTACTCAAGTCTGTACACAGAATATGAAATGAAGAAAACACCAAAAGGTTTCTCCATCTCTACTCTGTTTTATACTTCTCCACATGGTATCAGAGCACAACATCGACTAACGTCCCTTCCTTTTTCCTGGTTCCTCTCGGTTTTTCCTTCCTTTTTTTTCCTTCAATGGCTTAGCTCCTCTGATAAAGACCTTCTTCATTCGTCTTCCTTCCAACTCCCCAGCAATTTCTCTCACATAGTTTCCGTAAAACTGAGTTCTGATAACTACCTACTATGGCGAGCCCAAATCATACCCTATCTTCATGGCCAAGAGTTATACCACTTCATCGATGGTTCCACACCTCCTCCCCCACCTATTCTTCCCATATCATCACCCTCTTCAGCTGGACTCTCTCATCCTCAACGAAATCGAGCCTACTGCAATGGCTTCGCACTGACCTAATGCTTCTCAGTGCCTTACTTTCATCCCTCACTGAACCAATCTTGGCCCAAGCTATTACTCTCGTACATCCCGTGAACTCTGGATCATACTCGACACTATGTAGGTTCAAGTCGAAGCCTCGGTGGCTCTGGCAGAGGCTGGAGCCGCCACCTTCAGAGAAGTTCACGCCGCTGTTGGCATTGGTGTTGACGTTGGGTTCACCATTGGCCGTCATTGTATTAGGAGGACTTTTGGCGACAAAGCAGACATTAGAAGAGTGGAAACAAGTGCAGAGAAATGTTAAATCATACCTTCATCAACAGAAAGATCTTGGAATAAGCACGGTGTTAGCTTTTAAGTTATGATGATTTGCTTTCACACTTGAAATTGTGCTTCCTATATTTAGGCCATTTCCAGAGGATTTTGAGATACGGACTAAGGAATTAATTCAAATGTGGATGGCCGAAAGTCTTATACTTCAAACTGGAAGTAACAAGGAAACACTGGAGGATGTTGGAGAACGATATTTACAGGAGCTAGCTCAAAGGTGTATGGTAGGACAAAAGAGTTTTGTTGCAGGGATCAAAACTTGTCGTCTCCATAAGATCATGGAGACAACACGTCTCGCTAACACCGTGCTTATTCCAAGATCTTTCTGTTGATGAAGGTATGATTTAACATTTCTCTGCACTTGTTTCCACTCTTCTAATGTCTGCTTTGTCGCCAAAAGTCCTCCTAATACAATGACGGCCAATGGTAAACCCTTACAATGTCTAACCATCTCTTTTCTTAAAGAGCTTATGTCTTCCTTGATTTTAGAATCTGCATAGCCAACAACAATGTAAACAATATCATTCCGTCTTGCATTGAAAGCTTTCAATGTCTAAATATAAAGTGACTAAACCATTGAAAAATATGGAATAAAAGCAGAGTATGCATTGTTATTGAAAGATTGTCCCACCTGATCAATTCAATACTTGCGTTATTATATGGTTTTCACTTTCAGCCAATGTAATGTTGTCTTATATTAAAAAAGATATCCCTTCAATTAGGAGAGAGAGACATAATGCCCGTCAAAGTATGAACCATAATGGGTTGGATTATAAAGAAAATCCAAAACAGGATTTCATAAGTTTTACGGAACAACAATGAATATAATTTTGAAATAACTATAAATAAATTAACTAAGTTCATCATGAATTGCCGTACCACCCATTTGAGGGGTTAGTTTCAGCAATTGTCATCAACTTCCACAAGGTAATTAGTAAGGGTGTAACCGTTTCGGTTTTGAACATATTTTAGAACCGATCAAATTGGTATATTGGTTTTTAGGTTTGAAGAATCAATACCGTACCGGTTACACTCTTAAACCGGTATTTTCGATTTTACCCATTCCGATTCAGTTCTGTCTGATTTTTCCAGTTTTTTAGTATATTATATAGCATATATATTATAGTATATAATAATATAGTGATAATATATTGTAGTATTTATAATAGATATTATAGTTTTATTATAGACTATAGTGATATATTATAGTATATTATAATATATAGTGATATAGTATTAGTATAAGTATTAATACAATAGACTATAGTGATAATATATAGTTATTTATATAGGATTTTAAGATTTAATATTATATTAATTAGTAATTTATCATATAATACAAAATTATTTTATATATAATTATATATTATATATAAAAATATTTTATACAATATAAGAAATTAAAAATATATATAAATATATATGAACCGGTTCGGTACCGGACTGAACCGTCCGGTCCTGTTTACCGGTTCACCGATTTTTTTTTCCACCCCTAATTAGCTTATAAATTAGTCCATGTGAAATTAAGAGTCATCATCTTTTGATTTAAACAAGGTAATTAGCTTATAAACAAGTCATCTTTTTTTACTCAATATTTAAGCTAGTGTTTTTTAATGATTGTGATTTTCTTTTAAATGTTTAAGGGGTTTAAAAAAATGTTTGAAAAGAAATTAAAAAACAATAATTTGGTTGTTTGGTGAGGACGGTGAGAATCCTTAGTCGGTAAAGCATCACCCTAATTACTAAGAGTGCTGCTAGGGTGCCGCCTAGCAATGATCGCTGGGCGTGCCCCTAGGCAAAACTCAATTTTTTTATTTTTTTTTTCATTTTTCTTATTTGTATTTTTTAACATTTTTAAAAAATATAAAAAAATATCAATACACTAATAATCAATTCCTTAACAAGTAAATAAATAAATGCATCAGCTGTCAAAATAAAAGGGCAAACTGAGGTGGCATAGTAGCATTATTCAATTACTAATACGCGAATTGTGATTCCTAACACAAGAGTCAAAATAGGAAAAATCCCCCATATAATTCCTTAATTAGACCCGTTTACATATTGGACTCCAAAAAAAGAAATGATAGCTTGTATTTCCGTTCCATGCATAAATTATCAATTCAACAATCAACTTTTCTGGTAATTTGGGCCAATTTCATTATTTTAACAAACAAAGGTTAAAGTACTGTTAAAGAAAGTGTAAACCACTTTTCTCTCTCTCTCTCTTAAGTCCTGTTCAATATGTTAGTCAAATAACGGGGAAAAAAAATATAATACCGTGACTAAACCAGCAATCATTTCATATAAAAAATGCACTTTTAGAAAATCTAGCGAATGAGAATTAGATATTGTTTATATACCTTCTGATCTCCATGATATTGCTAAATTCTGAAGCAATTCCCAGCCGTTTTCATCTTTTAGAAACTTTAATTTGTGAAGGGGGCCCCTTGGATCTACTTGCAAAGCCCAGTCTTCATTACGAGACGTATCATTCATTGGGAAGGCAGCTCGTAAACTGTTCCAATGCTCAACATTCCAGATATCATCTAGAACCACCAAACATTTCTTTAGCTGCTGAATTTCACAAAGTTTCTGAGCAAGCTCTTCATCTCTAAAGTTTCGAATTGTATCTCTCTCCTCTTTAGATGGAGAGATAAGACTAATCAAAACTCCATCCCAAACATCTCTTCTTTGACATCGTTGAGAGATACATGCCCAGGCTCGGCATTCGAAGTGACTCTTGACTTGTGGGTGATGATAAGCCTTCCTAGCAAGAGTAGTCTTTCCAAGACCACCCATACCACGTATGGAAACTAAAGAAACACATAAACAATCAGTTGTGATGCACTCAAGGTGCTTGAGGAAATGACACAACCAGAGAGGAAAAAATGCCTTTGTATTTCTGTATTGTTTTTCCACACTGTTCATTACATCTGGGTGCTGTTTATATCAGAGAACTATCCAAAGAATAAGATTACATCAACGGTTCAGATTTACACAAGGACTGAAAATGATATTCTAGACCTAGGACACTTGTAGCTCTTTCATTTGTTCTTTTGAAGATACTTTGTCAGATGATCTTGATCTTGTAGCGGTTGTGCATGGGTCTATTGTGTGCGGCTGGCTGTGGTATGCGCTGTCTGGTACAGCAGTTTGAGTATGAGCCCTGCCATGCGCATTACCATGCGTTGTAGTGGTTGCAGAATTTGTCATTGCTTCAATAGAAACGACTCTGCACTTATATTTGACCTCTTCTGTCAAACATGCCGCCACTTATTTTAGGTTATCCTCCAATCCAACAACAACATGATCATGTTCAACATTTATTTATTTATTTATGATCATGTTCAACATGCGCATAAGTTTGCCTTTGCTCTCTTTTCTTCTCACTCAAAGAACTCGGGCCTCCACCTTCCATCGAATCAAATTTTATGCCATAATTTTGTAAACGTGAGTTCAATGTAGAAATTCTCTTTGCTATTTTGCCAATCTCTGAGCTAGTTTGGAAAATAGTTTTTGCTTCTCCCAAGATGCGAGCAAACCTCTTGAGGACATTTTGTATGCCTCCTTCCTTTCTGGAGCCAACTTTGAGGGCATACCTGTTGAGGATAAAGAGCAATTACTGGAGCACTCCACTACACAAGCACGGAATGACAACAATGCAGCAGCAGAATATTTGCATGACAGAGCAGCAACAGAGCAGAGCAGCAGGACCACAAAGGCAGATGATTCTGGAAGCACAATACTGAGCAAAAAGGAATATTCGTGTAAAGGGACAGATGTCATAAAATTATATAATAGTTTGTTGTAAACTTTGTCTATATATACTGGTGGTAAAACCGTAAACACACGGAAATATACTAGAAAAACAGAGGAATATATTTCAGAGGTTTGCTTCAGGTCTTTTGTCAAATATCTTGCGGACATGGATTTCCATAATTCAACATGTTCTCAGAGCTGCTGAATCCGATTTTGGAGGTGAATTTGGACCTCTTCAAAAAATTCTTCATAATCATGGAATTATTCATCGCCTCACTTGCCCCTATTCTCATACTCAGAATGGGACGATTGAGCGATGTCATAGGCACATAATTGAAACGGGACTTTCACTTTTAGCCCATACTTCAATGCCTTTTAAATACTGATACGAGGCTTTTCAAACTTCAGTTTATTTAATTAATCGAATGCTCACTTTGGTTTTACAAAACAAATCACTGTTTCAAGCTTTATTTCGTAAAATTCCTGACCATTTAATAGACACAAAATGGATTTTCGATCCAAACTTTGTGTCTTTATGAGCTATAATCCTGATCACAAGGCTATCTGTGTCTTGATCCTTTGATGGGCCGGACCTATATTTCTAGGGATGTTTTATTCAATAAAAATGAATTCCCTTTTGCAAAACAGTCAAGTTCGGACCCCATTAAAATTACTACCCGACGAGATTCAAACCTCTCCTTTTTTTTCTTCCGTAAATCCAATATGGCCCCCTCCACCTAGCCCATCACCAATCACACACTCACTCCACTCGAAAACCCCTAGACCTGATTTAAATCACATGGATCCTGGCCCATCTCACTCCAACCCAACCTCATCACCGTCTCACATAACCGAACCCAGCTCACCCATTTGCAATTCACCACATTCTTTGGCCATCATTGATTCAACTCCTCACTCAGTTCATTCCATGATCATTCGGAGCAAAGTAAATATTCGAAAACCTCTCCTTCGTATGGATGGAATTGTCCCATGGCCTTCTAGAAATCACTCCATGTCACTCACCACTTTTACACCCACATCAGTTCCTGAGGAACCCACTTCTTATACAAAAGCAATGAAATTTCCTGAGTGGCATTTGGCTATGCAAATAGAATTCCATGGATTGTTACATAATCACACGTGGGATCTGGTTCCTCCATCTACTTCCTACAATGTTTTGGGTCCTAAATGGATACTCAAAACAAAAAGGAAGGCTGATGGAACTTTAGAAAGGCGCAAGCCTCACCTCGTAGTCAAGGGTTTTCATCAATAACTTGGAATTGACTATGCTGAGACCTTCTCCCCTGTAAGTAGTTAAACCCACCACCATTCGCATCATTCTTTCATTGGTTGTTTCATCTAACTAGCATGTATGGATAGCAAGTTTAGAAGGGATGGGATAGTAAATATATGATTAAATCATTATTGTAATAAAAAAGTTATGGGATAGAAGGGATGGGTCTACAAGAATTTTACAAAATACGACACATGCCTTCCCTTGAAGTTAAACGTATAAATCTTATCAGGTAATAACGCTAAAACAAAAGTTATCATAATTAGAAGCAGTGTAACATATTATATAGTGAAGACTTCATTTCATGATGAACTTGAAATTTTGAAAAATCTAATCGGAATGCACTATATACTACTTTAATTACTCTAATTTCAATGTCTTTCGTAGATTTAATTAATTAACTTCTTTCATAAGAGCATCTCTAATCTTGTCTTTTTGTATCTTTTGCAGTACGAGCTCCGTATGTAATGAAAATATCTTGATTTTATTATAAATACTTGTAAAATTTGAAATCAGTTTTCATGGTACTAAATTTAGGTGCGCTTCTTGAATTAAACATTTTTGGGTTTATCATCACGATCGTAATAGGAAGGTTTTAAAATCTATCTTGGGTCTATCCTGATCATGATTTGTTCCAATGGAAAATTCAATGTGTCCTAATTAATTTGGGGGCATAAACAACCTTTAGTAAATTAAGGTTCTCTCGTTTGACTTTTAAGTAGGGGTGACAATATTTGATATGACTTGTTAATTTAATACGAACACGACACGATAAAAGCGGATTAGGATTTAACCTTAACGGATTCGGATCAAAACGGGAAGACACGATTGCTTAATGGGTTAATAATAGGTCAACCTGTTTTGACCATTTAAGAAATTTAAAATTACAATTATACATTTATACCTAAAAATAAAATTGTTGGAATTTTAATTTTGATATTTTTATTGTTTGGATTGTAATTTTGAACTTGTAGTCAATTTTTTATATTTTTTTTATAGATATTGTAATTTTAACATTTATATAAAATTATGCTAAATTTACCTAGGTCAAACGGGTTAATTTTGAGTCTGTTTATCCCATTTACATAAACGAGTCAAAACGAATTGACATGACACAACCTGTTATGTTAATCGGTTGTGTTAGGATTTGAAATTTTGACGTAATAAACTTAACGGGTCGGGTTAGGGTTGACTCATATAGTATAATATATATGTCTTGACACGACCCGTTAACACGATTTGACACCCCTACTTTTAAGTACCTCATTAAAGGGAAAATTGAAGAATCCTTATTGATATAATTTTAACGTTCATTGTATATATGTTGTTAGAATTATTCTACTTAGCAGTCTTATACCATATACTTGTTGAGTAGAATAATTTTTTTATTTTTATTATTTAGCCGTTCATGTATAGTGCAGTGCTGTGGAGTAAAATTTTTCATGATGTTAATATCTTCATATATATATATATATATATATTGGATTTATGATTAATTGTGATTAAAATCAATTGTGCTACTTATTGGATTTATTTTCATCCTTTCATCCCTTTTCCTTCGGCTCTATTCCAGCCCATAGAATATTCTTCTCATTGGATCTCTGTAAATAAGTTTGTTGGGTTGATCACTTGTAGCGCTCTGATATGATATCATGTGCGTGTTTGAAAATTAAATTTATTCTTAACTCTGATGTTGTAAATTGTGATATTCTTTTATGTTTGACAATATTTGTGAAATTTAAATTATACCATGAGGATCTAATATTAGAAGAGTAATATTAGATACAGTTTTTGCTAAGGTGTGCAAGTTACTCGCACTATATTTAAAAAAATGATGTTTATTATTAAAAAAATAATATTTTTAAATAGATCTTATATTTATCTACTTTTTTTAAAAGTAATATTAGATACAGTACTTTTTAGTCGAAGTTTTACTTTATATAGAGTATTACACACTTTTAACTGATTGATATATATATATATTTTTCAATTCAAACATTTTTTAAATTAGAAAAATAAAAATCTTTTTCTTTCAAAGATAGGGGCATCTGGCCGTGCTTGGTTAGTTGGACTTTCAGTGGCCATGAGCAATTACAGTGTTTTGTTAAGGAATTGTTAAAGGATTTTTCTTGTATAAATAATAGGGATTGAAGGCCTAGTAATATTCTCCTTCTCTATTATTATTTTTTGTTTATTTTTCATTTATCCAAACAAATTTCATCTCCCGTTTGCATATGTATTTCATTTTTATGAACCAATCCACATGAATTTTAGTCAATATTAATGGAACTTTTTAAGTCTGGGCATGCTTGGACGGTTGGATAGTAGTAAAATGGTTTATGAATAATAGTAAAATGGCTAAGTTAATATGTTTTATTTTTTGAAAGAAAACTGTTATAATTCATTCATCAGAAAGACTTACTTCCATAATTGGATACATTCTAATCATGACATCATAAAACCAAAATAATGCATTTGAAACTCTACCAGTACACTATTTCTTTTTGTGATTAGTCTGGACTTCACTATTACTGATACTCTCTACAGACAAATGTTCAAGAGACAACACTTTGCCTAAATAGAGACTCAACCTCACCCTTCATAAAAAAAGATGACTCAACCTCTACAGATAAAGGTCTGAGAGACAAACTCTTTTTTTTTATTATTTTAATTAAAAATAAAGAAACCAAAAAGGAAATCAGTAAGATAGATGCGAAAAATAACGGATTACAGTTTGGACCAATTCTAATAGATTTCAGAATCTGTGACAGCTCGTGAAGGCAACACACTTGTCTATTTTCAGTCACAAAGGTCTAATTTGAAAGGTCTGGTAGTGGCGAGTCCGGTGATCTGGCGTATGTGTCGAGAAGAGTTGCTGGAAGGGGTGGCGCGTGAGGGCCACATGCAGATGTGGGCAGTGTGTGAGAACCACACACGGTGATTTTTCGCAAAACCATCACTTTTCTCTAAATGATTTTCGACTTGTAAATCTGTTTGTGCCACGCATGTCTCTCAAGAGTTGCTTGAAATTTGTATATCTGTATTTTTTCTTTTTTGGCCTTGAAAAAAGTAAAATAAAACTAAGTAAAAGAAATCTTAATAGACAAAGTGGGTGAATGGAAGAAAGAGGGAATGAGAGGGAAGAGGAGGAAGTCGATGCCTCCTCTCTCTTCGGCAAAAATCAAATCTAGAGCCCTTAGAGAGAGAGAGAGAGGGGGGACCTTAACCACACTTACTATAGTTAATATGTTTTATTGGATTTTGAGAAAAGAAAGAAAAAATGTTGAATAAAAATATTATAAAATTAAAAAATTATTTGAATATTATTTTTATTTTAAAATTTGAAAAAATTATATTGATGTTTGTATTTTGTTTAAAAGTTTTGAAAAGTTGTATTGATTTTTGGGTTGAGGTAGTATTAGATAGTGATTAGATAAAAAAGTTAAACATTTAAAATTGAAAAATGTTTTATGTTAAAGTGAAGTGTAAAAAGAAAATATCTAAAAATATCTTGTTATCCAAACATTTCCTAAGAATCATTCTAGGATAAGTTAGAAATAATTGAGGAATTATATTTACAGTCATAGAGTGCGCAAGTGTCATGTACTCATTTTGAAAAAAAATTAAGTAAATATGAGATCACATAAAAAATTAATTTTTTTTAATAGTAAACCTTATTCTTTTTTAAAAGTAATACGTAACACTTGTACAATTCATAATTATATTTAGCATTCCTCGAAATAATATAATATTTTCCGGATCTAGAGGTTTAATTTAATGCAAGATGGATGAAAGTCTTCTTGGAGCAGGCTAGTTTCATTCAAGTCTATTGTGCCTCGATTGGGTTCTACGAGCTTGGGCTTATGATAATATATTCCTGCAGTAAAGAATGCAGATCTTAGTAACAATTGTTTTTCTCCTTTTCCCTCCCTATTTTGTGCCATTTCTTTTTTCTATTTATAGTTTCATTTTCTCTCAGCAACTTTTATTAATTGTTTCGATTATTAATAGCTTAAATATCTAACCTTTTTTTTTTTTTCTATTTTAACTAATTATCTTAAAATATCACAATCCAACCGTTACCCAAATTTCTTCTTTATTTTTTTAAGGAAAAAATTAAAAGATAAAGAGAGATAAATGATGAAGGAAGAAAGAAGTAAAAGAGATAGCAATAATACTGAAAAAAAGACTAAAGAGAGAAAAATTATATACTTCTACTTTTTAATTATACCCCCCTCTTACACTTTTCGTCTGATCTTTTAGTTTTCTATTTTTCGTCTGATTAATACTTCTACTTTTTATTATAATTAGGGTTAAGCACTAACTTAGTCGGAGTCGGATTTTTGTAATATCTAACTTATCTAAATCATTCACTGCTAATTTACTTCTATACTAATATCTAATTTATTTTTATATCAGACTGATACTATATTGTCTAATTACATGTTATTATACTATAGTATTACATGTTATTATATTGTATTAATGTCTAATTTATTTATAACTTATTTCTACATTAGATTTATTTTAATGTCTAATTACATGTTATTATACTTTAGTAAATTAGTATTATGTGTTATTAACTTATTATACTATATTTATTAGTTATTTTTATACTAGTGTCTAATTTATTTTTATACAAGACTTATACTATAGTGTCTAACTACATATTATTATACATTAATATTACATATTATTATGCTAATGCCTAACTTATTTCTAACTTAATTATATAATAGACTTTCTAGTGTATAATAACATGTTATTATACTTTAATAAATTAGTATATAAGTTAGTAACTTATTATACTATATTTATTTAAATATTAGTGTCCAACTTATTTTTAAACTTAATTATATATGATAGTAATAATATAATATTTTATGCAAGATGGATGAAACTCTTATTGGACCGGGCTTGTTTGACTTAAGTCCATTGTGCTTCTTTTGGGTTCGATTTAAATCATTACACGAATTTCACGAAATTGTGGAGGCCTTACTAACAATTTTTCAATCCTATCCCTCCTTCTACTCGTCTTATTTTTCTATTTTTGTTTTCTATTTATAATCTCATTTTCCCTCGGCAAGTTTTGTTTATTGTTTGAATTATTAATAGCTTGAATGGTGGAAATTTGAATGTCTAAAATCATTCTGACTAGTTCCGTTTTGGGAACAGATATTCTCAAATTATTTTATTACTTATTTATTATTTTTTACAAAATATTTTAGTCCTAAATATCTAACTTTTTTTTTTTTTTTTCTATTTTAGCTAATCGCCTTTAAAGATTACAATCCAACCGTTTACCCAAATTTGTTTATTCTTTGATGAAGAGGAATGAAAAGATGAAAACGAGATAAATGATGAAGGAAGAAAGAGGTAAAAAGAGAGAAAAATTAGAAAATAAAAATTATGAAATATATAGCGTTAACACACATGTGGTTTGGCATTTTTTACATTTCCTTATGTAAATTTGGATGGAGTAATTAATTTTTTAAGAATGATTCAGTATTTTATACGCGACCAGTTACAATTAATCCTCTAATAACTTATATGATCTATATATAGTAATAACACTTTTAAATATTTTTTTCACATTATTTTCTTAATATTTTTAAATATTTTTTTTAAAAAAATTATAATATTATTAAATAATATTTTCTTAACCACTACATAAAAAAAATTAAGAAATAAAAATAAAATTTGGAGCGGGCAAAATGAATCGGAATCCATAGCTTTGGCCTTAAAATTATTGGTGGATTGTCAGTAAAACCGTGTGGACCCTCCTTGCTAGACGATTTGTTTGACTCAGTTTTGTTTGAATCCTCTCTTGTTGTGATACCAAGCGTTGCACATCAATTACATGGTACTTTCTTGCAAAAGTTTGAGTTTTGTTTCGTTGATTGGTACTAAATAAATAAATCAATAGTGTTTAGTTTAAAACTTTAAATTTTGAAAGAGGTAGAAAAAGAAGGAGATTTTAGTAGAATATATGCTTCACGAAAAAGAATTTTTTTTTTTTTAATTAATAGTCATGTGGCAGGTAAGGTGTTATGCCACTCAATCGGTACCATTTCTCGGTACAGTTTCTCAATAACGGTAGGATTGTCCTTTCTCTTAACTTGAACTCGGTTTCCAAATAAGAGTCCTCACTAACATAAAATTACTTTTATTTTTTATTTTTTTAATATATTTCAATATTTTAAAAAAATAAAAAAACATATCAATATATTAAAAATTACTTTCTTAATCATTAAATAAAAAAAATTAAAAAAATTAAAAAAATAAACGGTGAAATAAGGGGTTAGTCGATTCGAGTTGATCCGGTGACCATCTATATACACGCGCCCCACCAGGAGCCTTCCCTGCCGCCGATCTGCAAAATCTCGTAATGCGGCCTCCATCGGAGCGGCGCATAGCCCGCACGCGCGGGGCGAAGATTTGGAGCTCGCCTGCGCGTTGACCCCACGCGCCACCATGCAATCATCTGACGCTGCAACGAGCGGCCGTTTCAGAACCGGCGTCACTGGATCTCCATAGCTCGACCGTCGGTTTTCCCTCCATCTGTTGTGTTTTATGTGCACTGATTTTCTGATTTACAGTGTTTTCACATTGTAATTTATTTTATGCATTGTCTTCATTTTCTAAATTATAAACTCTTATTATGTTATTCCCATTCGGACTAGGTCTGAATGGAGTATCTCCCCACTCCGCGTAGGCGGAGATAGCGGGGCTCCCCTCCTCCATGTCCCGCTTGGTCGGGTATGGAGGTTTTGTGGGATGGGTACTGTTACCTCTGTCGTTGACAGAGGTGTGCTATCTCTTAGACTTAGGTCTTTAGAGATTGGCCATATGGACTAGACCAGTCAGTCATGAAAGTGTACTGGGGCATTATTAACGTTTGTAATTGGTTTATCTTTAAGTCAACTTTGTATGTCCTCTTTATCGAAGGGAATGAGATCTATTTATTTTCAAAAAAAAAAGAGTAGATGGATTCGGTGGGATGGCCCGCCCTTTCATTATTTGATGGAATATTGTACGTAGTATCCAATGCATGGCCGCCTAAGATATTTTCTTATTTTTGAAACCGCGTGGACCTTGCTGGACGATCTCATGTTTGCACGCAGTTTTGGTTGAATCCTCTCTTGTCGTGATACCAAGCGTTGCACATCAATAACATGATACTTTCTTTCAAAACTTGAGCCGAGAGTTACATCCAAATCTCTAAGTAATCTTCTTCTATTATTCCTATTTTTTGTGACGAGCAGAAGAGAAATGGCAGAGGCTATCCTCTCTGAAATAATATTGGCATCAGCCACTATTTTAACTCACACAACACACACCATTGTAAATTTGACCAAAATACTCTTATAATAAATACTACTTTTTTTTCTTTCATTCCACATTTCAAACTCTTTTGAATATTGAGGACAGAGACAAAGAGATGGTGAGGATGAGAGAGAGTCGGAGAGAGAGTCGAGGAGAGAGAGAGACGCGATGAGAGAGAGAGAGACCGACAAGAGAGAGAGATATGAGTTTGATGAGAGAGAGACCGAGAGGAGAGAGAGAGAGATCGAGAGGATGAGAGCTCGCATCGAGGAGAGAGAGAGATAGAGAGGACGAGAGCTCGCGTCGAGGAGAGAGAGAGCTCGCGTCGAGGAGAGAGAGCTTCGAGGAGAGAGAGAGACCGTGAGGAGGAGAGAGAGCTCGAGGAGAGAGAGAGACCGAGAGGATGAGAGAGAGACGGTGAGGGAGAGAGAAAGCTAATGAGAGAGAGAGACCAAGATGAGAGAGAGATCGAGAGGATGAGAGAGAGAGACGAAGATGAGTGAGAGAGAGCGAGGATGAGAGAGAGAGAGAGATGAGAGAGAGGGTGCTGTTGAGAGAGACGAGAAGGATGAGTGATAAAAAAAAAAAACTAACACGTAAGGTGTAATACACATCAGTCGTGAACAGTGACTGATGCGTATCATTACTCATCGTCTCTATTGTGCCTAATTTGTGTTCGATCGAAATCATTCCTACACGAAATAGTGGAGTCCTTACTAACAATTTTTCAATCATCCCTCAGCAAGTTTTATTTATTGTTTGAATTATTAATAGTTTGAATGGTGGAAATATGAATGTCTAAAATCATTCTGAATAGTTTAAGGCTCCGTTTTGGGAATAGACATTCTCAAATTATTTTATTATTTATTCATTATTGTTCACAAAATATTTTAGTATCCAAACGAGTCTTAAATATGTAACTTAATCTTTTCTATTTTAACTAATTCCCTTTAATGATTACACTCCAACCGTTTACCCAAATATTTTATATTTTGATGAAGAGAAATGAAAAGATGAAAGCGAGATAAATGATGAAGAAAGAAAGAGGTAAAAAGAGAGAAAAACTAGAAAATAAAAATTATGAAATATATAGCGTTAACTCACATGTGGATTGGCATTTTTTTACATTTCCCCTATGTATAATTGGATGGAGTAATTGAGTTTTTAAGAATGGTTTGCTATTTTATATGCGACCAGTTACAATTAATCCTCTAATATATCTTCTTCTATTATTCCTATTTTTTGTGACGAGCAGACGAGAAATGACAAAAGTTCTAGTTGCTACTGTAGTATAAGATAAATGGATTGTTTGTCTAGTAAAGTAAGAGAGTCAAGTTATAAAGATTTTGTAATTGTGATTTATTTGTAATTGATTTTCAAATAATAAGATTGATTTTCTTAAGTTTGGTTGTCTCGTAAGGTTTTACCTTTGAAGAGTTCTTCAAAAGATTTTCCTTTGAAACCAAAATTGATCTTAAGCACTTTCATTACTTTATGTATTTAAGTATTTATCAGATTATCATATAACAAGAGACTAATCAATTTGATTAATTGTGTGGTGAAGCGTGTGAACTAACTACATGGGTATTTGGATAATTTCAATTAAGATTTTCCGTTTGGATTAAGAGATTAGATGAGTTGAGATGGTTTGTGAATAGTAGTGACATTTGTGAGTTGAAACTTATGAATAATAGTGAATAATAGTGGTATCTTTGATCAAAACCGACTCTTAACTAAACTTTTTTAAAGAGTTGAATGGGATGAAAAGAGGAAAAAAAAGGGTTAGCTAGGAAGAGAACGGGGGCCTCCTTCGATCAGCAAAACTTGAGCTGATTTACATTCAAACTTCTCATCCATCTTCTTTATTAGGAGAAGAGAAATGGCCGATGCTATTGTTTCTGTTGTGGTGGAAAGACTTTTTGATATGCTCGTAGAAGAAGCAACTGAGAAATGGCCGATCCTTGTACCTTGTGAGAGACCAAGTTACACAGCTAAAAACGGAGCTAATAAGGATCTGATGTCTTCTAAAAGATGCAGATGAGAGAAAATCTGTTGATCGAGCAACTAAACAGGATATAGTTTTGGAGACAGTCATTATTCTTTGTATTTGATATCTGTATATATAGATACAAGATTGTAACGGAAACTACAAGATTTTAGGAATTGTATAGCTGTACAATAGTTACAAAAAATCAAGCATTTAATCACTGCAGCTGGAGATCACGCAATCAAGGTGTCAATCTTTCCAAATCTTATTTTTGTGTATTATCACTTATACACCCCCGCAAGATGGACATGTTGTCAAGGACTCCAATCTTGGACCTGAGTGAAGCAAATCTGGATTTTGGAATTGCTTTTGTTAGAAGGTCAGCAAGTTGATCATGTGTTGAAACGTGATTAACATCAAGCAGACCTTTGTTGACATAGTCTCAAACAAAATGAAGATCAATTGCAATGTGCTTCATCCTGGAATGCATTACTGGGTTTAGGCTGAGTTGAGTTGCCCCGATATTGTCACATAATATGAGTGGAGTTTTGGAAAGAGAGAATTGAAGCTCGGATAGCAAGGATTTAAGCCATGCAATTTATGATGTTGTAGCTGCAAGTGCAAGATACTCGGCTTTAGTTGATGAATGTGCAATGGCTCGTTGCTTGCGAGTGCTCCATGAGATTAAGTTATCACCAAGGAAAATGAGATAAGCTGTGGTGCTTGATTGGTCATCAAAATTTCCTGCCCAATCAGCGTTGGAGTAAGCTTTAAGTGTTGATGCACTCGTGTGATTGAGTTGAAGGCCATGATGAATGGTGTGTTTGAGGTAGCGAAGAATGTGTTTGGCTGCAGTCCAGTGAGTAGCTGTTGGTTGGTGCATGAATTGAGCTAATTTGTTGACTGAAAAAGCAATATCCGGTCGAGTGAATGATAGATATTGGAGTGCACCAATGACCTTTCTTTACTCTGTAGCATTAGTAGGATCAATGCCATCTTGAAGTTTGAGAGTAAGATTTGTGGTTTGAGATGTTTGGACATCTTTGGCACCATCCATCTTAACCAGTTCAAGGAGGCTACAGATGTATTGATGCTGGCTGAGGAACATTCCAGTAGACGTTGGAATTATTTCAATACCAAGAAAAAAATGAACCCGTCCCAAGTCCTTAAGAGAAGAACGTTTGCTGAGGTTTGTAATGATCTCATGGACAAGAGAAGTGCTGCTGCCAGTGATGAGAAGATCATCAACATAGACCAAGAAGTACATGGTATTGCCACCTGCATGATAAATAAATAGCGAGGAGTCCAATTTGGACTGAGTTAAATTCAAATCAAGTAGAGCACCTTTGAGTTCATTGTACCATGCACATGGGGGTTGTTTTAAGCCATATATGGATCTCTTCAACCTGCAAACATAATTAGGAAAATTTGTGTCAACAAATCCATGAGGCTGCGCCATAAATACATTTTCCTCAAGTGTTCCATGTAGGAAAGCGTTATTAACGTCAAGTTGACGAATGGGCCAGCGATGCATAAGTTGCATATGATATATTTTTGGCAATGAGAAGTAGTCGTTAGCAATGACTTTTTTCTCGTTAACAAAGGTCACTAGAGTGTTGATATTTTGTGTTTCAATTTTGCAACATTATTGTTGCCATTGCGAATGGTATTTCTTATTTGCAACATAAGTATGATCGTTGGTAATTTGTGTAAAATTTCTGCAACCAACATATCATAATTAGTAATATGTATTTTTTATTTGCAACAAAATGTTGTCATTGGTAACCACTAGTAGTTTGTTGATAATTGAGATTTTTTTTTTGTAACAAACAGAGATATCCCTGGTAATATATTTTCTTGTTGTAACGGATATATCTATTGGTATTACACTCAAAATCATTAAGAACTGAATTCACATGCTAGATCTTAAGTTAATTGCAACGATAATTTTGCAAGGAAGATATTTCATTGCAATTGGAACTATTTGCAAATAGACTATTAGTAGCAATGAAAACAATGTTTGTTGAGAAAGCTTTAACTCTGTTGTAGTGTCTAATGCTAGAAATAATGATCTTTTTTATTCATATTATTTGTAAACGGGGAAAATGATAAATTTTTAGTCGAAAAATGTGAATGTGTATTCACACTTTTGTTTGATTGATTTGTAATAAAAAAGAAGGAAAATGAAAGTAGTAGATAGATTAGGGCATAAGAAAATGTGGCTTCGTTTGTATTAATGTAAAATGAGTGTTTTGGCATTTGTGTGTGACAAACCTAATTCGTCTGAGTTGTAACTTTCTTGGGTGATGATTGGTTGAAAAAAATTGAAAAAGACAAGGAAGTGGCATACTTTAGCTCATCAGTGACTCGAGTGTATGCTAGACAGAAAGTTCGCTCAACAAATCACTCAAGCGAAACCCAAATAAAAAGATTGCTCAACACTCACTCGAGAAAGACTTCTCTCAATGCTTGTTCAATGGTTTGCTTGAACCAAGATAAGATAGAGAGTTCGCTTGTCTCATGGCTCGAGCAATGCTTGAACAAAACGTTCACTCAATACCTCACGAGACACTATCTCTTGTGAATGTCCAAAAATATGTCTTTGACTAGGTTTACCCGCCTTGTTCAACACTTACTATATATATGAGGCTGCACTTCATTTCCAAACTTTGGATAGAGAGAGCTCCATAGCAAAGTTCTTGAGAGAAAGTGACAGAGATCCCATTCCACATCCAAGGTTCGTTTTCTCTTGAAAATCACACTGTACTTGAGGTCAAGCACTTCTAGGTCCATTGGTATGGATTTTCTTTGGCCGAAAGGAATTCCAAAGCTGCCGTTTATACAGAAATCGAGATGGTTCTCATGGTGAAACTATAGAATGGCCGTGGTGGTCTGGAGGTACTTGCCACCTGGTGTAG
Organism: Cyclocarya paliurus; assembly: GCA_029856935.1. Classification (NCBI taxonomy): domain Eukaryota; kingdom Viridiplantae; phylum Streptophyta; class Magnoliopsida; order Fagales; family Juglandaceae; genus Cyclocarya; species Cyclocarya paliurus. The sequence continues at coordinate 28,733,844 of CM056952.1, forward strand.
AGATCAAGTGGGTTGCTGATGCAGGAGGATCTGAGTTAGATGACGCTGAGTTGTCAGACTATACATTGACTGCGTTGAAATACCTTGAGGTGTCACACACAAATTTCACTGTTTTTCCCTCCAATTTTCTATTTTTAATTATTTTTTACTTTTTATGGTAACATTTCATTTACTGTTTTGGAAGTGATTCTGAACTCGATTTGGGTCAGATTTTTGACAGATTACATCTTTTATTATGTATTTAATTTTAGTATTATTATTGGAATTTTGTCATTTTTGGTAAAATTTCAATACAGTCGATTTTCAGCTATTACAGCTCGACTTGTAGGTTGATTTTATTTTATTCTTGAATATTGATAATTTGAATTAACATCAGAGACATTTTCTCTGTTTTCTTGGGCGAATCTCTTGTTTTCTTTTCTGTAAATCATTTGTTGAAACTAGCCTGCAGAAGAATCGATATTCTGTCTTGCGTCAGTTGCTCGTGGTGTTGGAGGTCAGATGTAGTTACTACATGGGTCTTGTGAATGTTTTTAAATTCGTTGTCATAAACTAAATTTTTATAGTGAATTTTAAGTGGTAACTTACATCTAGAGTGATTTTAGATTTTGAAGATGTTATTCAAACGACTTTCCACTTTATTACCAAATTTTTGTATTGATTATTTTCTTGTGATTTGATTTATTGATTGATTGATTGACAACATTAATTTTTTAATAGTCTAGTAAAATTGAAAAAATATCTATTCAACTCCTTTTAGGTGTTCTGTTAGAATAGAATCACTGATGTTTCAGTTTGGTTTAATTTTTCTTTTAAAATAAACTAAACATCTTCAAATAAAAAGATATATAATATTTCGACTTTTCAACTTTTAAAAAGTGTACTTATAGCCTTCTTAATTACTAAAATGCTTAGTACATCGATAAAGTTATAGGTTAGAGTTTTTTTAAAGCACTTTGTGTTTATGTTTAGAATTTTGGTTTTATAAAAAATTACAGACACAAATCTTTAAAAAGAAAAAAAAAAAAAACACTGATTATGACACCTATTAACCGATCATCGGTGCATGTAGCTGTCCTTTCATTAATAGAAAGTAGGAATTAAAAGGCTTGTTATAGCATTTTCTATGTATTAGTATGTCACATGTCAGTCTTCAATTGGCTACGTGGATTCTAATGCTACGTGGCAGCCAATAAAGACTAACATACGGCCTCTTGTTATTTTTCTAACGAAAAATTGCGGAAGTATTTAATTGTGAGTTTTGAAACTTCTTTATATCTTAAGCCTATTGTGGCACACATTTCGTGTCCCTTATCTCCAAGCTGTTGTTTTCCTTTTATTTTTCAATCGAGATCTTACAAATCTTTTGGAGAGGGAAATTAAAAGAAAACCAACTTTCTAAAAGATGCTCGAATGCTTTGGACATTTGACAAGAAATTCTTGGGAGAACAACCAAGCCCACATGTCATTCATGAAGGCCAATAAGGAGAAAATCTCTCATCAGCTACATGCTTCTACATTATATTTCAGGATACAAAAGGTGGGACTGGAGGAGGAGATCTCTATAGTTATCCCAAAATATTTAAATTCATAGGTTAAATTGTCAAAAGAAATGTAAAAAGAATATAGAAATGGAGGAAACTAGAACTAATGAAATAGTTAAGGTGCTATTTGGATAGTGAGATGAGATAATATGGTTTTATATGAAAATTAAAAATTGAATAAAATATTGTTAGAATATTAATTTTTTAATATTATTATTATTTTGAGATTTCAAATGGTTGAATTGTTTATTATATTTTATATGAGAATTTAAAAAAATTATAATAATAAAATGAGATGAGTTGAAATACTTCCACTATCCAAACAGGGCTTAATCTCAAGTTCTCTTTGTCAATAGACTGCTACATGAACAAGAAATGGGCCAAGGGTAATTTGAGTTTATAATCTTGTGAGAGGATTGCATGCCCAACATTTCTTCCATATCAATAAGTGGCGGCTACGATAAATAGAGCTTCATCAATTTTGAATAAGTTATAGTGATTGAGAAATAATATTTTGTTCCATCCCCTTGGATAATAAAAATAGTAATAATAAAAAAAAAAGACCAGGAATCATCGTTGAATGAAGTGTTACAAAATTCCACATTCTAAGAAGACTTGTTTGGATTTTGACAAGTAAAAATTATTAGAGGGTCAACAGGGTGTTAGTCATTTGCGAGAGCCAGTAATACTGGAAATAGATTATAAAAATAAGGGATAAAAATTAAGAAGAAACAAATATTTAGATGAATTTTTTAAAATGCTACAGTTAAAAAAACAAGTTTTGAAAATAGATTATAAAAATAAAGGATAAAGAAAGAATATTTATATATAATAGAGAAAGAAAAATGACTCGTATGGGAAATGTGTGTAAAGAGAATGAAAGTCTTTAGACCATGTTTGGATTGAGAGATAAAATGAGATGAGTTAAAATCATGATTTGTGAATAATATTAAAATTTACAAGCAATGGCAGAACCATTAGGAGGCAGGCGGGGGCCATGGGCCTCCAAAAGTTTGAAAAAAAATACATATTAATTTTTTATGATTTAATAGGATGATATTTATATCATCTTGTGTTAGCTCCCTCTCTATATAATTATCTTGGCCCCCCATCTTCTACTAAATAACTTAGTTGTCTATATTGAAAGAGAAATAACTAAGAATTTTGACTTAGATTCAATACTTGTTGATTTTGGTTTTTTTTTTTAAAACACAAGTTTCAATTTTAGATACTTTATGTTTATTTTGTTTGATATATTTGTATGAGTGTCATTATGTTATTTCAATGATATATTATTCTTGACATATCATATACTTTTTTAATACATAGATTGTATTAAATATATTTTATTTTTATTTTAGATCTTACTATCAGATTGTTCTATACCATAGAAAAAATTGTTTAAGAATAGAATAAGAAATTTTTTGTTATAGTTTTAGCTTTGCTTGGCCTCCTAAAACAAATTCTTGGTTCCGTCACTACTTGTGAGTTGAAATTTGCAAATAATAATAAATAATTGTGAGATCTTTGATCCAAACCGGCTCCTAGCTAAACTTTGAAAAGAGTCTAATGTGATGAAAAGAGAAAAAAAGAAAAAGGGTTAGCTAGGAAGAGAACGGGGGCCTCCTTCGATCGTTTGAAATTCTTTCCCTCCTAATGCTTCATTCCTTCAACCTTTGCCTTTGCATCTTTCCAGGCGACCCACAACCTCTCCTTTCCTTCCTCACGAATTGCTTAGGACGGGCAAAGAATGAATCTGTTGTCCAAAATCAGAAGGCAAAAAGGGACCGAATAATGATATGCGTCAACCATACTCATTTCATTATTCTTTTTTGCATTCAGTAAGCAAGCCTTGCATTAAATGATAATTATCAAAGCATGATGACCATGCTCAAGTGCACCATCATCAAGATGAGGCTCCTGATGGTGCTGATATGAAAATGCAACATGCAGGAAGTAGCATGCAACAAGCAAGTGATGGTGCTGATATGATGATGCAGCATGCAGAAAGTACCATGCAGCAGACTAGTGCAACCAAGTTGATGAGAAGCACAAATGCAGCAGCTAAAAGATGTAAAGTGCTGGCACAGAAAAGCAAAGTAACAAAAGGAAAGTATGGGGCGACAGATCAACCTCAAGGGCTGCACTAACTAGACAGAAAAGCAGATAAAGTAATGAAAGAAATGAAAAGCAATGTCAAAGGCTTCAGACTGTAACAGATTACTTGTAAAACAGTAGAAGATAAAAGTTAACTTTAGGACCCTTCTTTTAGTCCTTTCTATCTTTCTGCAATGTATATATATGTGTATAACAGAACCGTGTATAGTGTGAGAAATTTATAAGATCAGAGTTTTCTCTCAATACCTTTGTTCTGTTTTCTCTCAAATTCTTACATGGTATCAGAGCTAAGGCTCTGAATAAAACCCTTTCATGACTACCGAGACCTCAAATACATCTGTTTTTCTTGACTTCACCAATGTGGTTAATCCTTACAGACTTGACCATGGTGACAACCCATCCATTCCTTTAGTTTCTGATCTTCTGACCACAGATAACTACACAACTTGGTCAAGAGCCATGTGTAGAGCTCTAAGAGCCAAGAATAAACTTGGCTTCATTAATGGGTCACTGCTTAAACCCAAGGACCCTGCTGATCCTCTTCTTGATGCTTGGGAAAGGTGCAATGATCTAGTTGTATCTTGGATACAGAACTCCATTAGCCAAAACCTAAAGTCAAGCATAGCTCTAGTTGATGATGCCAAAAGGATCTGGGAAGAGCTGAGGGACAGGTTTACCCATGAAAATGGGCCAAGAATATTCCAGCTTAAGAAGGCCTTAGCTGCTCTGCAACAAGACCAAGACTCTGTAAGTACTTATTATGGCAAGTTAAAATCCTTATGGGATGAACTGATAATTTATGAACCCATACCTGACTGCACATGTGGAAAACTCACAACTCTCCTAGATAGGTATCAAAGGGATTGTGTCATTCAGTTTTTAATGGGCCTCAATGACTCCTACAATAATACCCGAGACCAAGTAATGATTCTAGACCCTTTACCTCCCATAAACAAGGTCTTTTCCATTATCCAGCAGCAAGAGAGGCAACACATTGTCCTCTCTGGAGTGCCTTCCCCTGAGTCAATGGCTCTTGCCATTAGGAAAGGATATTCATCCTTCAAACCTGCCACAAGGCCATCCTTTACACAGAAACGTGAGAAACCTTACTGCTCTCACTGTCATATTCAAGGCCATACTTTGGAAAACTACTTTAAAGCAGGTAATGCACAGGCTCCCATTTGTAGCCATTGCAATATGTCAGGGCACATGGTTGACAAGTGCTACAAATTGCATGGATATCCACCTGGACACAAGCTCCACAATAAGGGCAAGCCAATGAATTTCTCTGCAAATGCATCATCACTAGAGCAGAAAGAGAGCACTGAGGAGAAAATGTCCTTCACTAAGGATCAGTACCAGCAGCTCATGTCATTACTGCACTCGAGGGAGGCCCCTATTGCTACTCACTCAGCCAACCAAGTTCAGACAGATTTTAACTCTCCATCTGCCATGTCTGGTATGCCTTTTTGCTCAACTTCCTCTACTCAGAAACCATCTAATTTTTCAGCTTGGATAGTTGACACAGGTGCTACAGATCACATGATCTGTAACACCTCATTCTTTACCTCCATTACATCACAAGTCTCCTACATGGTTAAGCTGCCAAATGGGCACACAGCTCCTGTGACCCACATTGGTACAGTGAAAATCACAGACACACTGACTTTGAGTAATGTTTTGTGTGTTCCTTCTTTTAGCTTCAATCTAGTTTCTGCTAAGCAGTTAACTAACTCCATTTCCTGTTGTTTTATTTTCTTTTCCAACTCATGTTATATTCAGGACCTTTTGTCATGGACCACGATTGGCATGGGTGAATTGAGGAATGGCTTGTACCACCTTCTAGTAACTGAAGTTAACCCCACAGCCTTGCTTGACCAGTTTTCTATTTCCCTAAAGAAGCACATGCCTGTTATAGCTTCTTCTAGTAGTATTGATGATGTATCAAACCTTTGGCATTGTAGAATGGGTCATACACCCCTCTCTGTTTTGAATTTAATCTCAGATGATTCTGTTAAAGTTCATTTACCTACTGTCTCTGATGCTCCTTGTTGCATATGTCCAATGGCTAAACAGCACAAGCTCCCATTTCCTATGAGCACACATAAAAGCAATCAGATTTTTGAACTTGTCCATTGTGACATATGGGGCCCAAATTCTGTTGAATCTTATGATGGATCTAAATATTTTCTAACCATTGTGGATGACTTTTCGAGAAGCACTTGGATTTACCTTCTCAAAAACAAATCTGACACCAAAGCTTGCATTGAAGCCTTTTCCAACCTTGTTGAGACACAATTTGAGTCTAAAATTAAAATACTCAGGAGTGATAATGGACTAGAATTCCAAATGAAGGATTTTTATAACAAAAGGGGCATCATGCATCACAAAACCTGTGTTGAGACCCCTCAACAAAATGGGATTGTTGAGAGGAAGCATCAACACCTCCTCAATATAGCTCGGGCACTCAAAATTCAGTCCAATCTTCCTATTAAATATTGGAATGACTGCATCTTAACTGCAGCCTACATAATTAACAGAATTCCTAGCCCCTCTTTGTCTAACAAGACTCCTTTTGAACTATTATTCAAAACTCCACCCACCTACTCACACATGAGGACTCTAGGCTGCCTTTGTTTTGCTGTCACATTGTCTCAAGGCAGGAAGAAATTGGATCCTCGTGGAAGAAAATGCATGTTTCTTGGTTACCCTTTTGGGGTTAAGGGTTACAAGCTTTTGGATTTGGAAACCAACTCAGTTTTCATCTCTCGAGATGTGATTTTTCATGAACACATCTTCCCATTTCAACATTCAAGACTTCATGCCTCACCTCCATTGACAGATTTTAATAATACTCTTCCAGTTGGAGGTGATCCCTATCCTTCACCTCAAATTCCCACAAATTCCATCACTTCTTCCTCCCCCTTGGAAGACTCAGAAATCTCTCATCCTTCTTCCTCGCCTTCACCAGTTCCTTTTGCATCACCTGATCTTCATGCTTCCACACATATTCCTGATGACTCATCACAGTCCCATGAAACTGACCTCAGAAGGTCAACAAGAGCCAGGAGGGCACCTCAGTACCTACAAGATTTCCATTGCCAGCAAGCCTCCTCACTTCAACATGCTCAATCTCAGTCTAAGACTACAGGTACTTCATTTCCTTTATCCAATTCACTTTCCTATAACAATCTGTCACCTGCCTTTTCTACTTTTTTTGTCACCATCTCATCACACAATGACCCACAAACCTACAATGAGGCTGTTAAGGACCATGGTTGGTGTAAGGCAATGGAGGCTGAACTTGAAGCACTAGAATTGAATAACACATGGGAGATCACTGATTTACCACCTAGGAAAACCACTATTGATTGCAAATATGTCTACAAGACAAAGTATAAATCAGATGGCAGCATTGAAAGGAAGAAGGCTAGACTAGTGGCAAAGGGGTTCACGCAGCAAAAGGGAGTTGATTATCATGAAACCTTTTCACCTGTGGCTAAGATGGTGACAGTTAGAACTCTACTCGCATTGGCAGCTATAAAGGGGTGGCATCTCCATCAGTTTGATGTGAATAATGCTTTCCTCCATGGAGAGCTTAATGAGGAAATCTACATGAAGAAACCACCTGGCTATACTAAAGGGAAACCTGATCAAGTTTGCAAATTACTTCGAAGTCTTTATGGTTTGAAGCAAGCTTCAAGGCAGTGGTATTCAAAACTTTCTGCCTCACTTATTTCTTTCGGTTTTATTCAATCAAAATCTGACTACAGCCTATTCACATGGGTAGATGGTAATTGTTTTACTGCTTTGTTGGTCTATGTTGATGACATAGTTGTAGCAAGCAATTCTTTGAAATCCATTGCTGCTCTCAAGGTCTTTTTGAACCAACAATTCAAGATCAAGGATTTAGGCACACTCAGGTATTTCCTTGGAATTGAAGTGGCTAGATCTCCTAAAGGCATACATATTTGTCAAAGGAAATACACCTTGGATATCCTGGCAGATTCAGGAACCTTGGGATCCAAACCACTCAAGCTGCCTATGGATCAAAACCACAAACTCAGCAAGGATTCTGGGATTTTATTGACTGACCCGAGCACCTACAGGAGATTAATTGGTCGCCTTCTATACTTAACCATCACTAGGCCAGACATTAGCTATCCTGTTCAGATTTTAAGTCAATTTATGGCAGAACCAACCACTTCCCACCTTGCAGCAGCACATAAGGTGCTTAGATACCTTAAGGGAGCCCCTGGTCAAGGGATTTTTCTGTCAGCTTCATCATCTACTCAGCTAAAGGGGTTTTGTGACTCGGATTGGGCCTCATGTCCAGACACTAGATGTTCTATAACAGGCTATTGTTTATTTTTGGGAGACTCACTGATCTCTTGGAAATCAAAGAAGCAAACTGTTGTGTCTAGGTCATCTGCAGAAGCAGAATATAGAGCAATGGCTTCTGCCACTACTGAATTCACATGGCTACGACAAATCCTTGCTGATCTTCTCATTGATCATCCTCAAGCTGCTGTTTTACTTTGTGATAACCAGGCTGCACTTCACATAGCAGCCAATCCTGTCTTCCACGAAAGGACAAAGCATATAGAGGTTGACTGCCATCTGATTAGGGATAAAATTCAAGAAGGGAGCATAAGAGCAGCTCATGTTTGCACTACCTCACAACTGGCAGATATATTTACTAAGGCACTCCCCTCTTATCTACTTCAATCCCATCTCTCCAAGATGGGAATAGCAAATATCTATTCTCCATCTTGTGGGGGGGTATCAAAGCATGATGACCATGCTCAAGTGCACCATCATCAAGATGAGGCTCCTGATGGTGCTGATATGAAAATGCAACATGCAGGAAGTAGCATGCAACAAGCAAGTGATGGTGCTGATATGATGATGCAGCATGCAGAAAGTACCATGCAGCAGACTAGTGCAACCAAGTTGATGAGAAGCACAAATGCAGCAGCTAAAAGATGTAAAGTGCTGGCACAGAAAAGCAAAGTAACAAAAGGAAAGTATGGGGCGACAGATCAACCTCAAGGGCTGCACTAACTAGACAGAAAAGCAGATAAAGTAATGAAAGAAATGAAAAGCAATGTCAAAGGCTTCAGACTGTAACAGATTACTTGTAAAACAGTAGAAGATAAAAGTTAACTTTAGGACCCTTCTTTTAGTCCTTTCTATCTTTCTGCAATGTATATATATGTGTATAACAGAACCGTGTATAGTGTGAGAAATTTATAAGATCAGAGTTTTCTCTCAATACCTTTGTTCTGTTTTCTCTCAAATTCTTACAATAATTTCTTGCAAAACATGAGCCGATATACATTCAAACTTCTCATCCATCTCCTTTGTTACGTGAAGAGAAATGGCCGATGCTATTGTTTCTGTTGTGGTGGAAAGACTTTCTGATATGCTCGTACAAGAAGGAACATCCTTGTACCTTGTGAGAGACCAAGTTACAGAGCTAAAAAAGGAGCTAATAAGGATCCGATGTCTTCTAAAAGATGCAGATGAGAGAAAATCTGAAGATCGAGCAACGACACGCCAATGGGTTGCAGAAATCAGAGATATTGCTTATGATATAGAAGATACTATTGAGACGTATGCCCTCAAAGTTGCCTCCAAGAGGGGAGGAGGCATACAAAATTTCCTCAAGAGGCTTTCTTCTATCTTTTGCAAACTAAAAGCTGTTCGTCAAATTAGGTCAGAGATTGCAAAAATCACGACCGAAGTTTCTAATTTGAGAAATAGCTTACTAAGCATTGGCATAAAAGAGTCAGGGGAAGGAGCTGGTGCGAGTTCTTCAAGTGAGAAGCTAAGGGAGCAAAGGCAAACTTATCCTCACATTGAACATGATGTTGTTGGAATGGAAGATAACCTGAATGAAGTTGTGGCATACTTGACAAAAGAGAAACATAACAAAGTTGTTTCCATATGTGGTATGGGTGGTCTTGGAAAGACTACTCTTGCTAGAAAGGTTTATCATCACCAGGAAGTCAAGAGTCACTTCAATTGTCGTGCGTGGGCATATATCTCTCAACAATGTCAAAGAAGAGATGTTTGGGAAGGAGTTATGATCGGTCTTATAACCTCTCCATCTAGAGAGCAGAGAGAAGAAATTCGAAGCCTAAGAGATGAAGAGCTTGCTGAGAAACTTTGTGAATTTCAGCGCCAAAATAAATGTTTGGTGGTTCTAGATGATATCTGGCATGTTAAGGATTGGAACAGTTTACGTGCTGCTTTCCCAATGAATGATACGAACAGCAGAATATTACTTACCTCTCGTATTGAAGACTTGGCTTTGCATGTAGATCCAAGGGGCCTCCTTCACAAATTAAAGTTTCTAAACGATGAAAACAGCCGGGAATTGCTTCAAAAATTAGCAATATCATGGAGAAAAGGTATATAAACAGTATCTAACTCTCATCTCCTGTCTTCTTTAAAAGTGTTTGATTGAAATGATTGAAAAAATTGTTAGATTGGTTAATGACGAGTTTATGGTATTAGTCTGAATGAAAACTTAAAACATTTTTATTTTCAGAATTACGCATGTATTTAGTTAGTATGAAAACTTAACATACATACATATTGATTTTTTTTACGAGAGGATTCAAGAATATCCCATGAATCAAGTTCTTGTCAAGATTTTGAAGACCTCAAGTGGAAGAGACAGACATATGTTTATCTCTCCTCACTGAAGGGATATTTTTTTTAATATAAGAAAACATTAAATTGGCTGAAAATAAAAACCATATACAACCAAGTATTGAAATGATCAGGAGGGGCAATCTTTCAATAACAATGCATACTCTGCTTTTAGTCCATATTTTTCAATGGTTTAGTCACTTTATAACTAGACATTGAAAGCTTTCGAGTCTGAAAATAGGGTCGATTTCTTCTTTCCATTTTTTTTTTTTTTTGCTTTTTTTATATGTTGGCTCAATATGCAAGACGGAATGATATTGTTTACAATGTTGTTGGCTATGCAGATTCTAAAATCAAGGAAGATATGAGCTTTTTAGGAAAAGAGATGGTTAGATATTGTAAGGGTTTACCATTGGCCGTCATTGTACTAGGAGGACTTTTGGCAACAAAGCAAACGTTAGAAGAGTGGGAACAAGTGCATCGAAATGTTAAATCATACCTCCATCAACAGGAAGATCTTCAAATCAACACGGTGTTAGCTTTAAGTTATGATGATTTGCCTTCACACTTGAAATTGTGCTTCCTATATTTAGGCCATTTTCCAGAGGATTTTGAGATACGGACTAAGGAGTTAATTCAAATGTGGATGGCCGAAGGTCTTATACTTCAAATGCAACACACTGGAAGTAACGAGGAAACTCTGGAGGATGTTGGAGAACGACATTTACAGGAGCTAGTTCAAAGGTGTATGGTACAAGTAGGACAAAAGAGTTCAGTTGCAGGGATCAAAACTTGTCGTCTCCATGATCTTATGCGAGACTTTTGTGTGGAAAAAGCTAAATTGGAAAACTTTCTCAGCGTCATCAATATTAATGATGAGTCCAATGAAGAAATAGAAGCTCCCATTGGTAAAGTTCGAAGAGTTGCTATCAGTGGTGGATCAAATCTTGTTACAGTATCAAGATCCCAAAAATATTTTCACCTAAGGTCTCTTCTAACATTCTCTGTGCCTTTGAAAGATCAGTTGTCTGTGCTAAGGAACTTCAAATATCTTAGAGTCTTGAATTTTGTAATGAATACCGATCGCGAAGGCTCTGCGGTGGTGGATTTCCCCCCTGAGATCAATAGTCTCATCCACTTGAGATTCTTATCTCTACGGTATATTGATGTAACAAGTATCCCATCTCTAGGAAATTTGAAGTGCTTGCAAACACTAGATTTGCGGTCGACATATGATTACAATGTAATTAATGTGCCAAATGATGTGTTCAGAAATATGGAGCACTTGCGGCATCTGTATCTACCTTGGTTTCCCAAAGTAAGTGGGAAGTTGCAACTAGCTAATGCTAGTAAGCTGCAAACACTTGTGAATATTCCTGTTTTCATATGTGATGTTAAAGATCCGACGGCTGGATTTGACGAGTTTGGAAAGAACTTAATGCCTTCAAATTTTACATTCAATTGTCTTCATGTTCTTAAGATATTCATCATTCATGATAGTGAGTTGCTCATTTTTCAAATTTGAGCATACCACTGTGTTCGTCTCATCGAGACAAGAAAAGTGGTGAAAACTAGAGTCCAAATGGACCCCGCACGCGCCCCCACGCTCCTCCGGCAGATCTGAGAGTGAGACCCACTCTCTCCACGCGCTACACGCGCTCCAGATTTGCTGTTTTGTTCTTTTGCTCATTTCTTGTGCTATCTGAGGCCGATTTTGACGAAACAAGACTCGTTTCCAAAGAAATCAGGCGTTCCGGACACAACGGTGCTGTCCGTTTTGCGAGATTCCACCTCAAATATCTTGTAATTCATTTTGAACTTAGAATCAGTCTAAGTCCACGGAGGATTCAGCATCAGGCGCTATGATAAAGCTGACTTCCTCAAACTACAGTCTTTGGAGACCTCGAATGGAGGATCTTTTGAACTGTAAAAATCTGGCTGACCCCTTAGAAAATGAAGGGAAGAAGTCAGAAGAAGTTAAGGATCTTGTGTGGAACAAGATGCACAAGAAGACTATTGGTCAGATCAGACAATGGATCGACCATAGTGTCTTTCATCACGTGGCTCAAGAGACTGATGCATATGTTCTCTGGAAGAAGTTGGAGGATATGTATCAAGCGAAAACTGCTCGAAACAAGGCCCTCTTGATGAGACGGCTTGTTAACTTGAAGCTGAAGAATAACACCTCTGTTGCCGAGCACACTAGCGATTTTCAAAATCTAGTTAACCAGCTCGGGTCCGTGAAGTTAAATCTTGGTGATGAAGAACAAGCCTTGCTACTTCTCAGTTCATTACCAGACAGTTGGGAGACGCTGGTGATCTCCGTAAGTAACTCTACTCCAGATGGTAAACTTACCATGACGATGGTTAAGGATGCCTTGTTCAATGAGGAGGCTAGACGAAAGGAGTCAAGCATGAATCAAACTCATGTCCTTGTCACTGAGAGTAGAGAAAGGCCTCAAGGTAATGATAGGGGGAGAAGTAGAGGCAGAAACAGAGGAAAGTCTCAAATACGTGGAAAGTCCAGCAATAACAGGAACCAGCAAACGGGTAACATGAAGTGTTACCATTGTGGCAAAGAAGGCCACATAAGGAAGAACTGCCGCCAGTTCATAAGGGAGCAAGGTCAATGCAGCAAGCTGAAAAAGGAAGATGGTGAAACTCTTGTCACTTTTTCAGGAGATGTAGCAGTACTCTCCACCAAAGACGAGGCGTGTCTGCACGTTGCAAATCATGATACTGAGTGGGTGGTAGATACAGCAGCATCATACCACGCCACTTTCCATAGTGAATTTTTCACTGCGTACAAAGCAGGAGACTTTGGTACGGTAAAGATGGGGAACTCTAGTTCCTCAAAGGTCGTGGGTGTTGGCGAGGTGCAAATCAAAACCAACACTGGTTGCACTATGGTGTTGAAGGATGTTCGACACATTCCTGACCTTCGGCTCAACCTGATTTCCGGGACAGCCCTTGATCGACAGGGCTATGACAGTCATTTCAGCAAAGGCACTTGGAAGCTGACAAAAGGTGCCATGGTTGTCGCTCGAGGACATATTTGCGGTACGTTGTTCAAAACCCATGCAAAGATCGGTACTGATAGCCTCAATGCAATGGAAGATGAGGTATCACCGAATTTGTGGCATAGGAGACTCGGACACATGGGTGAGAAAGGGTTAGATACGCTTGCGAAGAAGGCACTCATCAAAGTTTCCAAAGGGACAGCGTTAAAACCTTGTGAGTACTGTTTGTTCGGTAAACAACGTAGAGTCTCGTTTAACTCCTCTACTAAGAGGAGATCAGAGTTGTTGAGTCTGGTACACTCTGATGTTTGTGGTCCCATGGAAGAAGAGTCATTAGGAGGTAACAGATATTTCGTGACATTCATTGATGATGCTTCACGAAAGGTTTGGGTGTATATCTTAAAAACAAAGGATCGGGTCTTCGAGCACTTCAAGAATTTCCACGCCCTAGTGGAAAGAGAGACGGGAAAGAAGTTGAAGTGCATACGAACAGACAATGGAGGAGAATATATTTCAAAAAGGTTCGTTGCATACTGCGCCGATCGTGGTATTCGACATGAGAAGACGGTCCCATATACCCCACAACACAATGGTGTAGCCGAAAGAATGAATCGGACCATCATGGAAAGAACAAGATGCATGCTCAGTATGGCCAAGTTACCAAAGCCATTCTGGGGTGAAGCTGTTCTTGCTGCTTGTTACCTGATCAACAGATCACCTTCTGCACCACTTGAATTTGAAGTTCCTGAGAAGGTTTGGTCTAGAAGAGATGTCTCTTACTCTCATCTAAGAGTATTTGGGTGCAAAGCTTTTGCACATGTATCTAAGGAGTTGAGACAGAAGCTCGATGTCAAGTCAACTCCATGTATTTTTGTCGGATATGGAGATGAAGAATTCGGATACAAGTTATGGGATCCAGGGACAAAAAGAATTGTCAGAAGTAGGGACGTTGTGTTCCATGAAAATCAGCACATAGGAACTGAAGCTTCAACATCAAGAGAGCTTAGTTCCTATACTCAAAATGTTACACCATTACATTTTGCCACAAATAATGAAGAATTGCAGGATCTAGATCCAGAAGTAGAAGAAGAAGCTCAGGGTGTCGAGCAGGGGGAGCAAGAACCCTCTCCACCAGAAGCTGGTGTATCACCACAAGGGTTAGATGGTGAGGAACCTTCTTTGGTTGATGAAGCTCAACCAAGAAGATCGGCAAGAGGCCGCCTATTGATTCCGTCGAGGAGATATCCAGAATCAGACTATATTCTGCTTACTGATGAGGGGGAGCCAGAGAGTTTCCAAGAAGTTCAAACTCATGCTGATAGAAGCCTATGGGAGCAGGCCATGCAAGAAGAGATGAATTCTTTGCTGAAGAATCAGACCTATGAGTTGGTGCAACTTCCTGAAGGAAAGAAAACCCTGAAGAACAAATGGGTGTTCAAGCTGAAGAAAGATGGCCAAGAAAAGTTGATGAAGCACAAGGCCAGATTAGTTGTCAAAGGATTCCAGCAAAAGAAGGGAATCGACTTTGACGAGATATTTTCACCAGTGGTGAAGATGATGTCAATTCGAGTCATACTCGGATTGGTAGCCAGCTTGGATTTGGAACTCGAACAGATGGATGTGAAGACAGCCTTTCTCCATGGAGATCTGGAGGAGGAAATCTATATGGAGCAGCCAGAAGGATTTGAAGCTCCAGGAAAAGATCACTTAGTCTGCAAGCTGAAAAAGAGTCTCTATGGCCTCAAGCAAGCGCCGAGGCAATGGTACAAGAAGTTCGACTCATTCATGATGAGTCATGGTTACAAGAGACTTGTTGCAGATCAGTGTGTCTATGTTCGAGAGTTCCAGAATGACAAGTTTGTCATACTCCTTCTTTATGTTGATGACATGTTAATTAGTGGTGTGGATAAATCCATGATTAACAAACTAAAGAAGGAACTATCCAAGTCCTTTGACATGAAGGATTTAGGCCCATCACAGCAGATTTTGGGCATGAAGATTGTTCGTGATAGGAAAGCCAAAAAGCTGTGGCTATCACAACAAAAATATGTTGAACGGGTAATCAGACGTTTCAACATGGGAGATGCTAAGCCTGTTAATACTCCACTTGCCAACCACTTCAAGTTGAGCAAGAGCTCGTGTCCTTCTTCAAAGAAAGAGATTGAAGAAATGGAATCAGTCCCCTACTCTTCAGTAGTAGGTAGCCTGATGTATGCAATGGTTTGTACCAGACCAGATATTGCTCATGCTGTAGGCATGGTGAGCAGATTCCTTTCAAATCCAGGAAAGGATCATTGGGAAGCAGTCAAGTGGATTCTCAGGTACCTGAAAGGTACATCGATGATGTGTTTGTGTTTTGGGGATGCTAAACCAGTTTTGGAAGGGTATACAGATTCAGATATGGCAGGAGATCTGGATGGTAGGAAATCCACTTCAGGATTTCTCTTCACCTTTGCAGGAGGAGCTGTCTCATGGCAGTCCAAACTGCAGAAGTGTATTGCTTTATCTACAACAGAGGCAGAGTACATTGCCGCAGCGGAAGCTGGGAAGGAGATGTTGTGGATGAAACGTTTTCTCCAAGAACTGGGGGTTAGTCAAGAAGACTACAAAGTACATTGTGATAGTCAAAGTGCTCTAGACTTGAGCAAGAATTCAATGTACAATTCCCGTACCAAGCACATTGACATCCGCTATCATTGGATACGCGAAGTGATGGAACAACAGCTAATGAAGCTTGTGAAGATCCATACAAAAGAGAATCCAGCGGACATGCTAACAAAGGTAGTAACAAGTGAGAAACTTGAGCTATGCAGAGACATAGCTAGGATGGACAACATCTAGGTAGATAGGCATGGAGGGGGAGAATTGATGGGTCCCTGCCTCTTTTTTATTTTTGTTTTTGTCTGCCACCAATCCCACTAGATACTTGCACATGGGCTGCTATTGCCCACTTGTTGTTTTGTTTTGTTAGGCAAACGAAAGTTTGCAGTAGCTGCAAAACAATGTTAGGCAGCCGCAACACTTTGCGGCTGCAAATGAGTATTGCGGCTGCAAATTGAGAGTGTTCACACAGGCTCATTGCCTGTGTGATTCACCTATAAATTAGAGGAGCTGTATGTACATTAGTTTAGTGCAATTAATCGAAGAGAGAAAATAGAGAGAGAGTCAGTAGAACTCTAAGAGAAAAATTAGACAGTTGAGTTGAGTGGATGTGATCCTCCTTCTCTGTAATATTTTCTGTGTTTCACTATTATTAGTGAAGCTATTTTCTGTGGATGTAGGCAGTTGCTGAACCACGTTAAATCTTGGTGTTACAGTGTGAGGGGTTTACTCTTTTATTTCCATTTTTATTTATTCCACTGTGCTTGTTTTTCCCAACAGATATAACACCAATGGTAATGAGTTGTCCTCAAATATATAAACTAAAACTTAGGGGGCAAATAGAGAAATTGCCAGAACATGACAAAATTTCTCCGCATCTTGTCCAGTTAAAGTTAGCTCAGACTCGTCTTGAGGAAGACCCAATGCTGACTTTGGAGAAGTTACCCAACTTAAAGATTCTCCAGCTTACGTCTCATGCCTACACAAGGAAGAAGATGATTTGTTCTGTACGAGGATTTCCTCAACTTCAATCTCTCGTTCTTTGTTATTTAGATGACTTAGAGGAGTGGAAGGTGGAGGAAGGATCCTTGCCCAGCCTCTGCCATTTGCAGATTCTGGTGTGCGACAATCTCAGGATGGTTCCAGATGGACTTCAGTTTGTCACTACCCTGCAAAAATTGCGAATCATACGCATGCCCATGTCATTCACAGATAGGCTTGGCGAAGGAGGACAGGATTTCTACAAAATCCGACACGTGTCTTCCCTTCAGATTTTACCCAAAGGTAATATTA
This sequence comes from Cyclocarya paliurus, assembly GCA_029856935.1. Classification (NCBI taxonomy): domain Eukaryota; kingdom Viridiplantae; phylum Streptophyta; class Magnoliopsida; order Fagales; family Juglandaceae; genus Cyclocarya; species Cyclocarya paliurus. Next base: position 28,751,080 of record CM056952.1, read on the forward strand.
ATGCTAAAACAAAAGTAATCTATATAGTAGTACTGTACATATATATTATATAGCGGAGACTTCATGTACTTAAATTTTTCAAAAACTTGATGGGAATGCGCTACTGCGCGCATGCTATATTCTAATTTCAATGTCTTAATTCGTACATTTAATTAATTACTTCTTTCATTAGTCTTAATTTGGTATGTTTTGCAGCTCTATATATCTGTACTGAAAATATCTTGATTTGATTATACATAAATACTTGCAAAATTTGATGAAATCAGTTTTCATGGAACTAAAATCAGGTGGGACCACGTTTCATCATGAGTTTAAATTCAGATATATAAATATATATATATATTTTTTAAAAAACTTCAAACATTTGTTTTTTTACAAGTACTCATTATCACATTAGTTGGTTGGGGGTATATATATAGAAATAATTTTTCCAACCTCCTACTATTCACCACACTCCACACTCTACCTTTTAAAAGTGGGTTGTCTTTACTTTTAGCCACATGGACTTGTTTTCTATTGGGTCCTTTTTATTTTTATTTTTGAGTGTGTTAGGTTAAGTTATTTTTGAAGTTAAATGTTTATGGGTTGGGCTCGAGTTTTAAATTATTTTTGGCTGGGTAATATTTTTATTACAGCGACTTTTCATTATTTTAAGTGGGTTAGGTTTGATTTCTTAAATGGATTGGGGTTTGTGTCGAAATTAAATTAAGTATATTAAGTGGATATTGATGGATTTGAAAAATGATGAAATTTTAAGGTTATGAGAATTGTAAGTTTTGAAGAATTAAAATAGGACGATTTCAGGTTTAAATATCAGGATATGTGTTCGATTGGAAATTTATAAAAATTACCTTGACAATTGTATAGGTGGCGATTAATATTTACTTGACATGGTTGTGGAAAAGTTTTAAAAAGCTAAAAAGTCCAGGTAAGCAGGGCTCCTATACGAGACTTTGCATAAAAGAAAATGACTGAGGTTGAGTTTGAAAATATGCATGTTTGTTTTGAAAAAAAACTTAAAAACAACCCCAACTATGTGTTCTGCATACGCATGAAATTTATATAAGAATGAAGTATTTTGTATCATTCCATTTCTAAATTATGAAAAAAGAGCAAATATGAAATTTATGAAAATTTACACATGTGATGCGAAGCTGTTCCAAATCTGTTTTTGAATATGTGAAATGATCTGATTCTGTTCAGTACTCTATTTTGATATGATGTAGCATTTGAAAACCTTTGTATGAATTTCTGATTTTGTATCTAATTATAAGGTGGTTACGATGTTGCTTCTATTCAGTTTTCGTTAAGGCCCTGGCACTAGTATAATAGTGGTATACGGCCCTGTCACAAGTATAATGGTAGTTTATAACCCTACCACGAGGGTAAACATGGTATACAACCTTACCACAATGTATAATAGTGGTATACGGCTTGGCCATAGGTATAATAGTGGCATACGACCCCGCCATAGGTATAATAGTGACATACGGCCCTGCCATGAGTATAATGGTAGTTTATAACCCTACCACAGGGGGTTAAATATGGTATCTGTCCTAATGTGATGCTCTGATATGTTATGAAGATGAGGTCTCATTTTATGATATGACAAAGGATTTTATTTTTAAATAAGAATCTTTATGAAGTTTTGCTCTGATATTTTGATGACATATTTTGATTACGCATTCTGAAAACAAATATTCTGATTATGTATTCTGAAAGTAAATGTTTTGTTTTGCATTTCAAAATCTGTAAATGATCATGTTTACATACTAATATATGTTCTTCACTTACTGAGTTGTTGATAACTCAACTCTTATCTCCACAATATTTTTTCAGATGATTTAAACATTTCAGCTGAAGATCAAGATTACAGAGCATGGGTGAGATGATTTAAGCCTAGAAGGTTTATATGAGTATTGAGGAATTTTATTAAATAAGTTTGTCGTGTTCTGATGACTTAGCATTTTGGGAGGTTGATTATATTGAAGTAATTGGTTTGAAACAATAATTTTTCTATGTCAACGAAAATTTGGAGTCTATAAATATATTATTGGAATGTGAATTTAAGTAAAAGATAGTAACTCTCGAACCCTTGCGAGACCGAGGTGTTACAGTTGGTATCAAAGACAAGTTTGAGATTCTACATACTATAATAAGGAGTTTGATGAAATTTTAGGGTTTGAGGTTCTGCAGATTTTATGGTTTGAGTTTTTGAAATTCTGAGATTTTGAGATTCTGCATATTTTAAAAATAACTTTCATTACATTTGTGGTTTAGATCTGGTAGGCTTATTCTATGGATAGTAGAAAATGATTTTTTTTTATAAGATTTAAGGTTTAGATTCTGAAGGTGTACATAATCATGATCGAAAGTTGATTTGAGATTCTATAGACTTTAATTGATGGGGTTTTGGATTTTCGAGAACTTTAGGAAATAATTTTCAGATTTGATATTTGGAAGACATCAAGAGATGATTTTGATGAGATCTAAGGTTTTAAAATTTAAGCTAGGTTCTATGTATTTTAGCTTATTAGGTTATGGACCTTGCAAACTTTGAGAAACGATTTTTTTTTTTAGATTTATGGTTTTCAATTCTACAAACTTTAACAAGTATTGTGGATAAGATTATGGTTGGAATTTTTGTAGAAATCAAGAAATAATTCCTTCGAGACTTTAGATCCTGCAGACTTTAATAATGAGTTGGATGAAATTTATGGCTCTAGATTTTGCAAATGTTAAGCTATCATTATATTTAGATTTAAGGGTATAGACTTTGCAGATGTTTGGGCAATTGATTATTACCATATTTAAGGACTTAGGCTCGGCAGATTTTAAGAATTGATTTTAGTTACCACTAGAACGAATGCTTGTTAGAAATGAGGTGATGGGCACATTCAAGTCTAGGTTGTCAGGTTGAAAGTATAGGTGTGATTACCTTTTTTTTGGGAATGACGTCGGAAAATTTGAGCTCGATTTCGTATTTTAGATGGGATGTGCTGACCTTCAACTAGTTGGGTTCCACTTGGATTAAGTTGTGATTAGGAACACTTTGTCCTAAATATGTTCGCTTGTACATGTATCAACACGTGTAGGAGTTAGGAAACAAATTCCAACTCTCTTCAGTGCAATTGCTTTATCATCGCTACACTACCACGATACTCCCAAAATAGAGCACGATTGTGGCATGGGTTCTCGAAACTGGAGTTAGATTCATGATCATCCATCTGACCCTCTAGGTTTTGTGCCTCTAGATATTGTGTTAATTCTGCTAGATGCCTTTGCAAATATGTAATAATCATGTCCTATAAGTTATGATCGAGGTGAGGGACTTCATTATTCGAAACTTGCCCACACCAACCACGACCTCTACCGCTAGTCATAAAAACTAATGATAAATTACCCCAAAAAAAGGTTAAAGGTCGGATACCAATTGATGCAGAATAGAATTAGGATTACTTTGATGGCTAGTTAATAAACAAAAACTAAGGATTGAGATTGTGAAAACATGCAAACAGAAGAAAAAAAAACCCTCTGAAAATGAGGTTTATTGATAAAATTTGAAAGCTGCCTTATGAAACCCACAAGCTGGACTCAAGTAGCTAAGGAAATATGAGATTATGGGAATTCTTTTCAAAAAGGAAAAATCTCAATTATTGCATAAAAATAAAATATGGAATAAAATAAGAATCTTACAAAAAGTTTGGCCAAAATCAAAATCAAAATCAAAATTATATGTAAAACTAACAGCGAAACATTTCCATAAAAAGTAAAAAAAAAAAAAAAAAAAAAAAAACTTAAATTGACGATTCGGATAGGAAAATGGATGATTTCAGAGTCAAAAGGGGGACCACTAGGCATACCTGGTGATCATGAAGTGTGCGTTGAAAAGAATTTTTCGAATTAGAGTCATATATTCAATTCTGATACACTTTGAATGTTACGGTCATTGTGGATGTTTTACATCTTTATGACAATGTTGGTACTGGTTGTAGTATATTGAGTTCCTCTTGGTTGTTTTGTGACTACGTGCAATGGATAATTTTTCTTATAGGCAGTTGTGGATAATAATTTTTGTCAAAAATAACTAATCTTACGATATATATTATTGCTCAGAATTAAGTCTTGTATTGGATTGATGATTTGTGCTTAATGTCAGTTGTGTTACTTATTGAATGTGTTGTAGCTAACTCTTTAAATTTCATCCTTTCAGCGTTGAAGAGGATTCCTCCAATTGAGATTTGCACCCGATGGAATGAAAAATGCTTGAGTTTGTAGGTCCTCGCCGTAATTAAGTTCAATCATATGGGCTGTATGTTTCTTCAATAAACTAGTATTATATTCTAAATAAGGTTTGTAGTGCTGTCACATGATATATGGGTACTAGAGAACTCAATCTATTTTGAACTTTATTGATGTTGTCAAATATGCGACTTTTATGTTTGAGACTATTTATTTGTGAAAACAGAGTCAATTTCTATTGGAAACTATGTTCGTTGGAGTTGGGAACGGAATTTATTTTAAATTCTGATGTTGGAATTATGAGATTTTATATTTCAAATTGTTTGTAAATGGAGAAAAATATCAATTTTTAGTCAAGATTTTATTTTAAATGGTGAATTATCCCTACAATAAATAGTGCAGACCTTAGTAACATTTTGTTTTCCTTATTTTTCTCCTACTTTGGGTATATTTTACATCGGCAATCACACTCCACTCATCCCATTTCTCTCTCTCTTTTATAGTTTCATTTTCCCTCGACAAGTTGTATTTTTTATTGTTTCAATTATTAATAGCTTCATTGGTGAAAATATAAATGTCTAAGAGCATTACCAATATTTTAAATATCCAACTTTTTTTTCTTAACTGATTACCTTGAAGGATCACAATCCAACCGTTTACCCAATTATGCACAAATAAGTAGTGTGACTTGATTGAGGAATAAGCACGAACACTTGGTGGGCACTCGGTTAAAACCGAAATGCTTAACCCACCACAAATCATCCTCAATACATGCATAATATAACCTCAAATGATCAACTAAGTCAATGTCTTCTCAACCCAATCAAAAAATAATCCCAAACTTCACATAACCAAACTTCACAACCCAATCTCCATAAATACATGCCGAAGCTAGTTTAATAATGAGAAGGATTTGATTTATATAGAACCCTTACTGTGATGAAGAAATGTAGAGTAAAAGATTTACTTCCAGGTCTTAATCAAAAGAGACACGAAATTGATAAGGTGATGCGCCGTGCTTGTAGGCTTCGAGAAAAGGGAAGAGAGTGCCGTGGGTGTGAAGTATTTTGGGAAGAAGCTCTGGGCGTTGTGTGTTTGGCAGAATGCCTTAAGTCACTTAAGTGACTTGCTGCCTTGCGCGTGCCTTGAGCCACAGAGTCCAACTGGGACTTAAGTTAACAACTGAGAGTCCAAGTTCCAAATTTAGATCAGTACCCAATACTTACCCATCCAAAAATATTTTATATTCTTATTACTTTATTTATATTTTTTAATTAAAATAGTAATAAAATAAATAAAAATACTAAAAATGAAAAAACTTAACTTTTTTTTTAATATATGTATATAAACCAATATAACAAGTAAAATGCTTATGCGCATCTTAGTTCAAACATAGGAGATACAAAATAATTTCAATAGAGTACACCATTTTATTTGCAACAATCACTGTGAATATTCGCACCTCATAAGATCATCAATATCAAAGTCCATGTGAGTGTGTGAGTGAGCAAACTTATATAGAGCAAATAACTTTTTATTTCTTTTCTTATTCAATATATTTTTGATAATATTACTCATGAGTGTTCTCTTCTTATAGATTCTCCTAAGAGATTGTCACTTATCTCAAAAGTCAAACTTTATGCTAGGATCTAGATACATGAGTATCTCCTCCAAACACTAGCTTGCACAACCCCTTTTATGTCCATTTTTGTTGCTCATTTTTATCCATAATGATTTGAGCCACGATTGTTTCTATAAGGACTTAAGGAATAGATCCATGTATGGTGTTTGTCTTTTTTCGCAATGATATAACACCGACTTTTTCTATATTGATCAACTATTTGTGTTTGGTAAGGGAATATCTCTTTATTATTGTACTAGGTTCAATGAGTATTACTAAATTTAAGGCATGAACTCCCTCTATGGTGAGCATCTCACTTAGTCACTATATCCTTTTAATTATAAGTTGCATGTATATAAGTACCCCACAGTGCTTTGAAAATGAATTTTGCCAAGATGACTCATAGGGCTATAAAGTGAACTGCCCAAAGTAGAGAGATACATAAGTTGATAAATTTATTTTGTGAGAACACATATGCTCAAAACTTTGACATATCAAGCATTTTATTTATGTTGCAAAAGAAATCGTCACAATAAGTAGGTATTTGCAGTGAAATCGAATTTGTGGAGGCATTTTAAAATCAATCTTCAATTTAAACCAGGTGGTCCCCTAACTTAATTATTTGCAACGATTTAATGCCTTTAAGCAGCAAAAATAATTGACGGAATAAGAAATAACAAGTTGCAATGAGATAAAATTGACGAGATTGGGTCTGGATGCCAAAACTTTATGAGTTTTGTTATATACAAGCAAGTTTGTGTACCAATATACGTACTAATGATGCTGCCTTCATATTCTAAAATCAAATTAGCACTGTTTTCAATAAAATCTACTTTCTGACCAATCATATTGAATGGGTGCGCGTATTAGTGCGCAAAATCGCATATTCTAAATTCAAATTAGCACTTGTTCACATTACCCCCTTCTCCACTTCCACGTTCTTCCCCAATTCGGCTACCTGCAATTAAATCCAGCCACTTCATACACATTTTTGGCTTTACCTCCATTTTCGAATACGTCCCAAAGCTTCTACTCTGGCCTCCACTTCATTTTCCTTCTCCATAGAAGCTTGGGTCATCGTTTCCTTCCCATACCAAATCTATGCCTCCATCTAGAAATCTTGAAGTGACTTCTTGTGGGATTTTCAAGAATCGAAGGGTGAGCTTATTGGACCGAGACTCTTGGAGTAAACACAGGTATTGCTTGAACTAATTATTTCTCTATCTCTCCCCTTTCATATGTAGACTAGTTTATTTACAAAAATCAATACAGTTTTCTTGTAGAATTTATCTTGGCACAAAAACTTTATCTTGCTTGATGATGTTGCGCAAGCATTGCTAGGTACTAACATGCAACATTCAAAAACTAACATATATAAAGCTCTGCATTTGGATGGCTTAATCATTGACAATGACATGTGGATGTCAGGTTTGCAACAGACATGCCTAAGTGTTCTAGAAAATACCAACTTTGACAAGTTATTTATGAGGTCATATATGCCTTTATGACAAGTCTACTACCTTGATTTTACTGCTTGTTGGATTGATGCATTTTACCTGCAAATGCCAGGATAATGATTGCCACATGTCTCCTTAAGGGCTAGTTGCAGTGTTGTATAAAGATGTTTCACCCACCCCTGCCCAGTTTCATATTGTTATCATACTTAATTAGAGGTGCGGAACTTGCTAGTTATTTTACTGATAGTAGACTCCTCAAAATCTACAATAACAATGATGTGTGGCTTATGTAATTAGTAGCTTAGTTTGTACTTGATATGTGTATAATGCACCACCCAAGTGTATAAATATATGAGTTTGGATGAGTTGATGCACTAAAATTATTGAATTAGATGCAAATGGTGCCCCATATATTTGTTAATGGGAATATTAATTAGTTGTCATTTAAGAGTTGATAATTGATGAGCAGTCGTACTCGCTTGTCCATCTATCCATGTGCTCGTCCAGACTAACCGCTTGTCCATCCATACGTTCATCCAGGCTAAGTGCCTCGTAAAAACCAAGAAATATCACTTTTTGCGACATTGAAAATCGCCGCAATAAACTTTTTTCATCCATTTGTTGTCACTGCTAGGTGGACGGTAATAACGTGTCTCAGAAGCTCTTTTGCTGCGATTTTATTTTTGGTTGCAAATAATCACTAAGTTTGCGGCAATTGGTGTCACCACAAATAGTCAAGGATTTGGCTGTCATGCCAACCATGGTTAATTGCTGCAGTAGAATTTTTTCCAATGATTTTATGATCTCAAATATTTTTTCCCAACGCTTTTGTAGCCTCAAAAGGTATTTGTGGCGAGTGTTATTGCTGCAAATACTTAATTGCGCCCAAAACAATACTTTTGATTAGGGGTGTAAGTCTGGCGGTCCAGACCGGATAAACCGACCGGACCGAAATTCGGTCCGGTCCGGACCGGACCGGACCGAAATAGTGGAAGACCGGTTTCGGTCCATATAAATCCAGGAATTCGGTCTTCGGTCCGGTCCGGTCCCGGTCTGGGCACTTCTCAGACCGGACCGGACCGAAACTAAATATTAATATTTTTTATTTTTATAAATATATTATTTTATATAATAATTATATAATAAATTATGTAATTTTCATCTAACCTATCTCTATTTACAAATAACAAATTACCAATTAACAATGTAACACTAACATCATCAATATAATTATGAATTGATAACTAAACTAAATCACTATAAAGAAAAAAAAATAGTCTATAATTACTAATTATAAAGAAATCACTATAGTATAAATGTATAATATATAAGTTTATAACTATAGTAATAGACTAATAGTATAATATTAATACTATTATATTATATAGCAATACTAAATCACTTAAGTAGAAATCACTATAATTATGAATTGATAACTAAACTAAATCACTATAAAGAAAAAAAAATAGTCTATAAATATTAATTATAAAGGAATCACTATAGTATAATATATAAGTTTATAACTATAGTAATAGACTAATATTATAATATTAATACTATTATATTATATAGCAATACTAAATCACTTAAGTAGAAATCACTATAATTATGAATTGATAACTAAACTAAATCACTATAAAGAAAAAAAAAATAGTCTATAAATATTAATTATAAAGGAATCACTATAGTATAATATATAAGTTTATAACTATAGTAATAGACTAATAGTATAATATTAATACTATTATATTATATAGCAATACTAAATCACTTAAGTAGAAATCACTATAATTATGAATTGATAACTAAACTAAATCACTATAAAGAAAAAAAAATAGTCTATAAATATTAATTATAAAGGAATCACTATAGTATAATATATAAGTTTATAACTATAGTAATAGACTAATAGTATAATATTAATACTATTATATTATATAGCAATACTAAATCACTTAAGTAGAAATCACTATAATTATAAATTGATAACTAAACTAAATCACTATAAAGAAAAAAAAAGTCTATAATTACTAATTATAAAGAAATCACTATAGTATAATATATAAGTTTATAACTATAGTAATAGACTAATAGTATAATATTAATACTATTATATTATATAGCAATACTAAATCACTTAAGTAGAAATCACTATAATTATGAATTGATAACTAAACTAAATCACTATAAAGAAAAAAAAAATAGTCTATAAATATTAATTATAAAGGAATCACTATAGTCCAATATATAAGTTTATAACTATAGTAATAGACTAATAGTTATCATTTAAAAAAAAACGAAATAAAAATTATTAATTTGATGCAAACGGCGCCGTTCTGTATGTGCATCAGCAGCTCTACGAGTACTTCATAAAAAATAAACCCTAACTTTCTAACTCTCCCAGACTCCCTCTGTGCCTCACTCTCTCTCGACTCTCGACTCAGCAGCTCTCACCCCGCACCCGCACGGTCGCACCCGTCTGCATCTCTGACTCTCTCATCTCTCAGCTAGTTGCCCAGCAACTGAGTCTCACTGCACTCTCTCATCTCTCTGCTCCGTCTCGTCTCTTGTCTCTCGTCCCTCGCCTCTCGCGAGTCGCCTCTCCTCGCTGTCTCCGTTTCTCGGCCTCACCAGTCGGCAATCACCACGCACAGTCGCACAGACCCTTGGTCCTTCACCTTAGTGACCTCACGGTAATTTTATTTTTTTGTGTTTTTGAAATTACTATAAATTAAAAATCTGTTAGATGGTTTTATTGGGGTTCCTGAATCCGAAATTAATGAATTTAGTGATGTTTGTAGTGAATGTTTGAAGTGAATGTTTCTAGGAATTTAGTGATGTTTCTAGACAATTTGAAGTGAATTTTAGTCTAATTTAGTGATGTTTCTAGTGAATTTTAGTCTAATTTAGTGATGTTCCTAGTGAATTTTAGTCTAATTTAGTGATGTTTCTAGTGAATTTGAAGTGAATTTTAGTCTAATTTAGTGTGAAAATCTTGCAGGTATGCCATGCCAAAAGATGCCGGAGGCTACGACTTAGGAGCTACCAGGAGAATTATTGAAGTGAATTTGTATTGATGTAAATTGTAATTTGTATTGAGAGACGAGAGTTATGTTTAATTTTATTTTTTTAGACCTTTTAATTTTTCAATTTTTTGGACTTGTATTATTTTTAGTTTTCACTATCTATGCTTGGGATTTGAATGGTTGTTTTTATTTTTCTCTCTTTTAGAAGTTAAATTTGATTGGGATTCTTGGAATGTTATTTCAATTTCCTTTCGTTATCTAGTATAATTTTTACTTTAAGTTTTTAATCTTGTTTAAATTGTTTGGATGGATATAGATAAATTTTAGTTATGTTTAATTTTATTTTTTTAGAACTTTTAATTTTTCAATTTTTAGGACTTGTATAATTTTTAGTTTTCATTATCAATGCTTGGGATTTGAATGGTTGTTTTTATTTTTCTCTCTTTTAGAAGTTAAATTTGCTTGAGAATGTTATTTCAATTTTCTTTTGTTATCTAGTATAATTTTTAGTTTAAGTTTTTAATCTTGTTTAAATTGTTTGGATGGATATAGATAAATTTTATTTTTTATAGTCAAACCTTTTATTCAAATATATTTTATATAGACAATTTTTTGTTATTATGATTATTTTTATTTTCCTTCAAGTTATTTTTGGGCTTAAAATTGGATAAAATGTTAGTGGATTTTTTCTGTTGGGCCAAAATGATATAGGAAATTTGTTTGGGCTATTGGCCCATTAAGAATAGGGTGGACCGAATAGGACCGACCGGACCGGACCGGACCGAATTGGACCGGACCGGTCCGGTCCATAGGTCTATTCGGTCTGATCCAGGGTGACAAAACCTTGGACCGAATTGGTCCGTAAAACCTCCTCGGACCGGACCGAATTCACCCCTACTTTTGATCGCCGAAAATAGTCTTTTATAAAATTAAAAAAATATATTGGTAAAACACTATCACACCCTCATACCCTAAAACACATAAAGAATGTGAACAATATATTACAAATACACCATGCTCATACATTAAGAAGTTGTTTGAATTGGGAGAAGAGTTGAGACGGTTTGTGAATAGTAGAATAAGATATTTTATTAATATTATTTTTTAATAATATTATTATTTTAAGATTTGAAAAAGTGGATTGTTTATTATTTTTTTGTAGAAATTTGGGAAGATTCTTTTGGGATTTGAAAAAAAATATGTTATTATATTTTGTGTAAGAATTTAAAAAAGTTGTAATAATGAAAATGAGATGAGTTGAGGAGAGTTGAGGACACTTACGAATCCTAACAGCCCCTAAAAAAGAATCATAAAAATAGAACAATAATTGGATTAATACATATGACACAAGAAATATATAACACCAAAGATATACTTGAAAACTGAGATATATATGACACCACTACAACACATTTGATTTTTAGTGACAGTCCCTAAACCGTCACTAAAAAGTGTTTTCTGTGACGGTTTTTGAAAACCGTCACTAAAGACGGATGAGATTTTTTTTACGTTCCAATGAATGAGAAAATTACGTTCGAACGTCACACATACGTTCGGACATGTGGTTACTTACGTTCGAACGTAAAAAATTTTTGGCACAAACATTCGAACCTTAGTAATTAACGTCCGAACGTGAAATTTTTTGGCGCAAACATTCGAACCTTAGTAAGTAACGTCCGAACGTTACTTATAAATTTAAATTAATTAAATATGTTCTGATTTTAAATTTATGTGGTTTTGATATTGCATAATTTGGATACAAGTCAAAAAAATTGACTTGTATACATTTATATATACAGAATTTGTAAAATATAATTATAAATATTATAAATATTTATGTTTATATATATATATAATTATGTTTTTATATATATATATATAAATGTGTATATATTTATATATACATATTTAAATATATACATATGTTTATGTATATTTGAAGTGCAGTGATTTAATATTGAAGTTGAAAAATATAACATTAAAGAAGATTGAGAATTGTAATTAAAAAATCATAGATATATTAAATAATATTGTTCCTTACAAATATTAAAAATAAAATACATATAATATGATAAAAGTACATAAACAACAATCAGATAATATCGCCGTCCGGGAAAGTGATAGTTGCCCGTACCTCCTCAGTCAAGGTATCAACCTTGTCGTTGAGGATATGTACACGGTGTGACATCTCGGCGATAGATGCCTCTAGAGGCCCGAGCTGTTCATCGATCTTACGACCGATATGCGCAGTCAGCTGCGAGATCACTGCATCAATCCAAGCAGGCCGCACATCTCCCGCAGATGTATTGGTCGGCTGCTGACCATTACTCCCCACACTGGGCTGGGGCTGCGTCGGAGGAACTAGATCCGCTACAGGGGTGGCCGACGTCCCCTCGCCTATCCAATGCTACGTCGTTGAGTGGTCATGTCAAGGGCGCTCATATGATCTTTGGCCATCTCTAAAGGCTGGGTTGGCACTCCCCGAGCAAGTAATAGCCGGCTGAGTAGGACACCGTATGGGAGGTTGTCCGTGGAGACGATGCTCGCCTCGTAACGGATCTTGTCAAAGATGAGCAGGGGCAAATCTATGGCATCTCCACGTGCCACCCGTATCAAAAACTGTGCCCGAGTCCGACTAAATGTGGTCTTATGTGTCACAGGATCCACGTTTGTTGCAACTATAAGATGCAACATACGGAAGAACTGCAGCAAATGATTTTGGTGGAAGGAGTTCGGCCTCTCAAGCTGCATGCGGTCTCTCCAGGTGAGGATGTAGAAATCCTCGTCTCGGTCGTCATCCATAGCCGAAGGCTCAGCACCCTCGGCCTCTGACTGGTCTGCATCTCTGGCTGATGATGCATCAAGTGGGCCAATAGATGATGCAAAAGTGCCTACATCTGCCTCAGTCGATGTCTGAACTCCTCGATGAATCCCGAGGTGGTCGGCGATGACATCGGGTGAAAACTCAAATGTCACACCGCGTACAGTCACGGTGTGAGAGGATGCGTCATGAGGCATGGAGCACATCTCCATGTATAACTCTTGAACCATAGCGGGATATGCCTTACCCCTCAATGTGCAGATATTTCCCCAGCCTCTACTGAGGAAGACATCTCTTAGGTTCGTATAGTCCCAGCTGAGCTCATTGAACTAATTGATCAGGGCTTCTCGCTTGACCATAACAGTACGAGACCCGATTCGAGCAGTATCTTGAGTTGCTCCTTCCCTCCCTCGTTTCCTAGAATGCAAATGATGAGCCATCTCCTGAAAATAGAAAATGAAACAAAATTAATTGTACTATTAATGCATATTTGTCTTAAAATTAAATTGAATTGCATTAACGTTCGAACATATGAATATACGTCCCAACGTTACTATGAAACGGTCGGACGTTATTACATAACATTCGAACGTAAATATATAACGGTCGAACGTTTAACTAAACGTCCAAACATAGAAGGTATCATAAATTTCACTGTTATACTTTCAAACGTTATAAATATACGTTCGGACGCAAAATTGTTAAAAATATTTAAAAAATTAAAAAAACTTACGAACGTTCAAATATCCTATCGAACGTAAATGTAGTAACGTCCGGATGTATAAAATATACCTCCGGACGTGGAAGGCCACGAAATTGAAAGGGCATACATTCAAACGTATTGTTGTTACGTTCGAACGTTATGAGTGGGGTTGGCTGAGTCGACTCAGCCATTCTCGAAAGCTTCAAATCCTATTTCTACTGGGCTAAATGCCGAAAGGTCACCGTAGAAATGAAGTATACACTTCAAGAAACATTTCCACGGTGACATTTTGGCGATTGGTAACCCATGGTGGCTGAAAAATCGAGTTGAAAATCCGGCCACCATGGGTTTCGGTTTTAATACAAATCGATCGAAATCGATCAATAAAATCTATACTTTTAGATGAAATAGAGATGCATACCTTTTAGTGACGATTGTGGCAGAGTTTGACGGCGGCGGCGACGGAGGAGTGGCGGCTTGGAACGGAGGAAAACGGAGAAATTAGTTTCGGGCGTTCGATTTTGGATTTATTTACATATAACGTTCGAACATTATAATAAATAACGTTCCAACGTTTCAAATACGTTGGAACGTTAATAAATATAACGTTTGGACGTTATCTGTATTAACGTTCCAACGTCGGATGAATCGTTGGAACGTTAACAAATATAATGTTCCATATATATATTCTAGTAACGTTTTATTTTAGTATAAATCTAATATTAAACTTTTATTAATGATTTTTGTTTAATGATATAACTATATTGTAAATATAATATATTATATAACATTAATATAACTATAATATATTCTAACTATAATATATTCGATAACTATAATTGGACAATAGTAACTATTATAATAGTAATATATTATAACTATTATTATAGTAACTATAATAGTAACTATTATAACATTAATATATAATAGTAACTATTTATATGTTATAAATAGACTATATAGTAACTATATTATATTATATAACATTAATATATAATTGTAACTATTTATATGTTCTAAATAGACTATATAGTAACTGTATTATATTACATAACTATCATATATATTAATAACTATTTATATGTTCTAAATAGACTATATAGTAACTATAATATATTATATAACTATAATATATAATAGTAACTATTTATATGTTATAAATAGACTATATAGTAACTATATTATATTATATAACATTAATATATAATCGTAACTATTTATATGTTCTAAATAGACTATATAGTAACTATAATATATTATATAACTATAATATATAATCGTGACTATTTATATGTTCTAAATAGACTATATTAGTAACTATAATAGTAACTATTATAATAGTAATATATTATAACTATTATTATAGTAACTATAATAGTAACTATTATAACATTAATATATAATAGTAACTATTTATATGTTATAAATAGACTATATAGTAACTATATTATATTATATAACATTAATATATAATCGTAACTATTTATATGTTCTAAATAGACTATATAGTAACTATATTATATTACATAACTATAATATATATTAATAACTATTTATATGTTCTAAATAGACTATATAGTAACTATAATATATTATATAACTATAATATATAATCGTGACTATTTATATGTTCTAAATAGACTATATTAGTAACTATAATAGTAACTATTATAATAGTAATATATTATAACTATTATTATAGTAACTATTTATATGTTATAAATAGACTATATAGTAACTATATAGTATTATATAACATTAATATATAATAGTAACTATTTATATGTTCTAAATAGACTATATAGTAACTATAATATATTACATAACTATAATATATATTACTAACTATTTATATGTTCTAAATAGACTATATAGTAACTATAAAAGTAACTATTATAATAGTAATATATTATAATTATTATTATAGTAACTATAATAGTAACTATTATAACATTAATATATAATAGTAACTATTTATATGTTATAAATAGACTATAGTAACTATATAGTACTATTATAACATTAATATATAATAGTAACTATTTATATGTTCTAAATAGACTATATAGTAACTATAATATATTATATAACTATAATATATAATCGTGACTATTTATATGTTCTAAATAGACTATATTAGTAACTATAATAATAACTATTATAATAGTAATATATTATAACTATTATTATAGTAACTATAATAGTAACTATTATAACATTAATATATAATAGTAACTATTTATATGTTATAAATAGACTATATAGTAACTATATTATATTATATAACATTAATATATAATCGTAACTATTTATATGTTCTAAATAGACTATATAGTAACTATAATATATTATATAACTATAATATATAATCGTGACTATTTATATGTTCTAAATAGACTATAATATATTATTTAACTATAATATATGTAGTCAGGAGATCATTAATAAAATGAAGTCTATTTTCATAAAAAAAATGTCTTAATTAACTTAATTTTCTGCATTTTTATCGTTCTAACGTTAAGTCATTACGTTCGAACGGTACAAATGTTTTGGTGGGAAGTTTCCCGCTCAATTGTATCGTTCGGATGTTATTACATATACATTCAAACGTTATGAATTTTTTGGTGGGAAATTTCCAGCTCAATTGTATCGTTCGGATGTTATTACATATACGTTCGAACGTTATGAATTTTTTGGTGGAAAATTTCCCACTCAATTATATCATTTGGATGTTATTACATATACGTTCAAACGTTAATATATAGTTGGCAGGAATTTTCCCGCTCGATTATCGTTTTACGTGGTGTGTTTTTTCGTTCGAACGATTCATTTAAATGTTCGAACGAAAATATTAATATTTTACCTGGAAAGAAGTAACATTCGAACGTTTAAATGAACCGTTCGAACGTTAATTAAAATGAAATGTTTTGATATGAAGTCGCGCACGGGAGCGAAGCAGAAACCATTTCTGCTTCCCGTGCACGTAATAGAGAGGAGAGATTGTTGAGAGATTGAGTGAGATACAGGATTAGAGTGAGAGTGAGATACCGATTACAACTAGAGTGAGAGAGAGTAGAGTGAGAGAGGGTGAAGATTTAGAAAGTATTTTGGTAAGGAAAAATTATTTTTCCATTATTTCTAATTTAGATTATTTCTCTTGTATTTGTTGTTTTTATATGTATGTATATGTCTCTAACAAGTTTGTATTATTTTTATTTTTGAAGGATTGGTTATTTTGGACACTTGAAAGCTTATATTTTGTAAGAGGATATTAAAAAGTGCTAGGTATATTTCTGAACTTTAGTTATAATCTATATAATATATTGTTGTAGGAATATTGTGAGATTTAGATAATTTAGTTGTGATTATATGTTTATTAAGTACAATATTGCATGTTTATGAATATTGTTGTGTCTTAAATTTTAAATGTTGTGATTAAGGTTTATGAAATGGACTTGTGGTAATATTGTGAAAATATATTTGAATTAATATGTATAATATATTGTTGTGAGAATATTGTGAGGTTTAGATACTTAGAGGGATATGGGTATATATGAGATGCATGTGATTATATATTTATTAAGTATAATTATAATGGACTTTTGTGAGTTTATTGTGTTTATTGATGAATACAAATGTTTATGAATATTGTTGTTGGAATATTGTGAGATTTAGAAAATTTTGTTGTGGAAATAATATTGTTGTGAAAATAATATTGTGAAATGTTTATTTGTATTATTTTTGAAATATTGTGAGGATTTTAAATGTTGTGAATATTTTTATTGATGAATGAATATGTTTAGAAATAATTTGTTATGTTGAGATTTTATTTGTTGAACTTAGAGGGATAACAAATAAATAAGTCTAATAGTACGTATAATAAATAAATACGTAGTATAATATATAAATGCAAAATTTTCTATATAATAAATAAATAAGTGTAACTAGTTATAATATCAACTAGTTAACATTAAGTATAAACTAGTTATAACAAAACATTCCAAAATGTCGTTTATTGTGCGGTTGCTTCACATTAAGTCATTGTGTGGGATGTCGACGAAAGCAATAAACATGGTATTGGACTTATTTAATGAGGTGCTTCCAGATGGGTCTGCATTGCCAAAGAACTTTTATGAAGCGAAACAGTTGAGAAAGGGATTAGGCTTTGAGTACAAGTCAATACATGCATGCAAGAATGATTGTGTTTTGTTCTGGAAGGAGAATGAGGGGAAAGAAGCATGTCCTGTATGCGGAGAGTCGAGGTGGAAGGCCAAGAAAAATGTGCCGATTAAGGTGTTGCGATATTTTCCCTTGAGACCTAGGTTGCAAAGACTATATATGTGTAAAAAAACAGCTGTTGATATGAGGTGGCACGAGGAGAAAAGAGTTAAGAATGACTCAAACATGAGGCACCCGGCTGACTCACTTGCATGGAAATCTTTCGATGATAAATATCCAGAATTTGGGATAGAAGCTCGGAACGTGCGTTTGGGACTCACTACCGATGGATTCAACCCTTTTGGGAATATGAGTACAAGTTATAGCACTTGGCCCGTAGTGTTGATTCTGTACAATCTTCCGCCATGGAGATGCATGAAGGCACCGAACTTTTTGTTAACGTTACTTATTCCTGGCCCGAGATCACCTGGGAATGATATTGATGTATTCATGCAGCCGTTGATTGAAGAATTGAAAGAGTTATGGGAAACAGGTGTCAAAACGTATGATGCATCCACGTCGACAACTTTTCAGATACATGCTGCAGTATTGTGGACTATAAATGACTTTCCGGCATATGGAAATCTTTCTGGTTGGAGTACTAAATGGAAGTTAGCGTGTCCGACGTGTAATAAAGAAACTGCTAGTGAGTGGTTAACATATTCTCAGAAGTTGTGTTTCATGGGTCATCGACGTTATCTACCACCAAATCATGCATGGAGAAGCGAATGTGCTAAGTTTGATGGGAGAGTAGAGGACAGAATTGCACCAAGTGAATTGTCTGGAGAAGAGATAGTGGAACAACTGGTACATATTAGAGCAAACAATTTTGGCAAAGGCCGGGGTAAGAATAAGAGAAAAAGAGGCGAAGCAGAATTGAATTGGAAAAAGCGTAGTATTTTTTTTGACTTGCCATATTGGTCGTCCTGCATGTTGCGACATAGTTTGGATGTAATGCACATAAAGAAGAATATATGTGATAATATACTGGGTACATTGATGAGCATTAATAAAAAAAATAAAGGATACGATCAAGACAAGGAAAGATCTTGAGAGAATGAGAATTAAACATAATCTACATTTGCGAGTGGACGGCAATAGGGTGATCATGCCGCATGCATGTTTTACGATGACGAGGGAGGAGAGGATGGATTTCTGCAAATGGTTACAAGGTGTGAAGTTGCCAGATGGTTATGCCTCAAATATTGGTAGATGCGTGAGTCCTGTTGATTGGAAAATTAGTGGATTGAAAAGTCATGACAACCACGTTCTTTTGCAGAAGTTATTACCAGTGGGAATTCGTAGGAAGCTGACATCTAATGTACGTCTCGCCATTACTGAACTATGTATGTTTTTTAAAGATTTGTACGCTCGAGTAGTAAATTGAGATATGTTGCAGAAGATGGAAGAAGATATTGCTACCATACTCTGTAAATTTGAGCAGATTTTTCCACCATCATTTTTTGATGTTATGGTCCATTTAGCAATGCACTTACCCCGGGAGGCATTATTGGGAGGTCCGGTGCAGTTCCGTTGGATGTATCCAGTTGAAAGATATTTGGACCGTTTAAAGCGCACTGTTGGGAATAAAGCCAGAGCTGAGGGTTCAATAGCAGAAGCTTATATACACGATGAATGGTTAACGTTTTGCTCTCTATATCTTCATGGTGTTGAGACACGATTTAATCGTCAAGAGCGAAATGCTGATCTTGAGGCTCCGCCTCCTCGTGAACTATCAGTGTTTTCTCAGAATGTACGACCCTTGGGTGCACAAACGGGTTACGATTTAATTGATAGAGAGTTGGGTAAAGTTCGTTGGTACGTGTTAAATAATTGCCGAGAGATTGATTGCTATCTCAGGTATGTTGTTGCCTTCTCGTGAATTATAGTCAAATGTTGTTTAATTATAATTTTTGTGCTCAAAATATTAATTTCTTTTGCACATATATACAGTGATCACATGGATAAATTTAGGATGGAATGCGTAGAGAATATAGAGGCAAGACACGAGGAAGAATTTCCCGGATGGTTTGAACAACGTGTATGAACTAAAACTACATTGTGATTATTTGATTTATAATGTTTTGAATCTGGGTTACTTTTAATACGTATATATTATTGAAATTGATAGATTTTGGAACAACGTGCTCATGATCCCGAATCAGTTTCTTCTGAATTGTATGCATTGGCCCGTGGTCCCTCTAATAGAGCACTTCGATACACTGCATGCACGGTTCGAGGTTATAGATTATATACTTTGGACCGTGAACGTAATAGAAAGACTCAAAATTGTGGTGTGTTGGTCGAGGGAAGTCATGGAACAGAAGATATTGACTATTATGGTGTCATACGTGATATTATAGGATTGAAATATCTGGGTGGGTCTGTAACATATGTCTTTAAGTGTGATTGGTGGGACTTAGGCGGTGGTCGGGTGTCGATACATAGGGATAATAACTTTACGAGTGTTAATACGACATCTAAATGGTATGAAGATGATCCATTTGTATTGGGTTGTCAAGCTACACAAGTCTATTACTTGATTGATCCAATGAAAAGTGTTGATGAAGATAGTGGAGAGATAACTTTGCGAGTAGTACTGAAATTTGTTCCTCGAAATATATATGAAGCAGGAACGAGTGTGGATTACGAGAATAGTGGAGATGAAGATGACACTCCGATAGTAGAGGCCTACCAAGAAGATGGAGAGGGTATTAACTTGTTTGTTGACCTCGGTGCACTCGAGTTGCTCCCCTTGTGTAGAGATGACGTCCCACCCGTCCTTCTCGACCCGTCCGTATTAAATGATCATTCAATTCAAGTTAGTGAAGAAGAAGAAGGACAAGAGTCAGAAGAAGAAGATGAAGCAGAATCCGGGAAGGAAGTGGATAAGGAGGACGAAGAAGAGGTTGATGACGACGACGAAGATGCTATTGAGGGAGATTATGAAACAAGCATGGAAAATACATCCGAAGATGAAGAATAAAAGTATTAAATATTTTATTCATATAGGTGATTATAAAATATTTAACTTTTCAATAATTTTTTCTAATTAATTTTCTTTATCATATTAATCATGCCTCAAGGATGCCTCCAAAACGATAACAAAAAAATTTGCCCCCTTCACCTAGTCCAAGTCCCGAACCTATTGAGGACTCCCCATCTGAGTGTTTCCCTCCTGAAGATCAAGTGCAGACGCAAGACAATGACAATCAGTTGCCTATCAGTAAGAAAATAACAACATAGTTAATTATATTTCAATACTTTTATCTCAATAATTATATATATATAATTATATTATATTTAATAGTTGATGCATCCGCTCGTCGCGATCGTGGTTATACACGTGGCATTTCTCTTGAGAAATGCCGAAGACATGGAAAACTTAAGGTCAACATTCCTGATAATTCCACTAGAGGCGTGGATCATAGTGTAGCAGCGCTTTCCTCATATATTGGTACAGTTGTTCGAGCTTATGCTCCATTTTATGTGCTATCATGGCGAGATGTTCCGCTCGAGGTTAAGGAGCACATTCGGAGCCGTGTGCTGGTGAGTTTATGTTGAGAGTACATTTGTTGTATACTAGATTAGTATATTATATTTTTGACGTAATTCTCTTATTAGGATGAATTCGACCTCAACTTTGGCCGTAGCGAGGATTTGAGAACTGTGAATGGGTTGATGGCTACAGCATTCCGACGTCACAAAGGACGATGTCATGATCACTTCAAGAAGTTTGAGACGGTTGAAGAGGCTGCGCAATCTCCTTTCCAGAAGATGAAGTTAGACGATTGGAGAAAGTGTTGTGATCTTTTCGCAACTTCAGATTATCAGGTATTCTAGATTAATAATATCTAATGATTATTTACATATATATTTGGGCTATATATTTTATGTATATATATATATCAATTAACATTCTTAATTAATTTTGTAGCATTTAAGTTCTACGAATGCTAATAATAGATCCACTTTGACTGTCCACCATCATGCTGGTTTAAGATCATTCTACCGTCTTGCTGAGAAAATGGTAATTAATAATATTATAGAATTTATTTATTTATTTAACTAATATTATTTAAGTATTAATATTATCTTTTTAAAATTGCTAATGTGGCTTTGTTAGAAACGTGATGATCCAGAAAAATTTTTCCTCATTCATGTCTATGCTGCTGCTCACACTAATGAGAGTAGTGAGTGGATGGATCCTGTCACTTCAGATAATTATGTAAGTGTTGTTATTTTTGTTAAATAAATTATGCAACATGTGAAAAATTTATTTTTTATTTCTTTTAATACGTTACTTATTGTATGTTTTCTTTGACATAGCAGGAAAAAATGATGGAGATATAGTCAATTTCTGGGGAATCCTCTCCGAGGGACATAGACATATTCACGCAAGTGCTCGATCCTAACTCTAGTATGACAAGCGGTTTGGGATGATCTTTCAAGCATTCTGGTTCATCCTCCTCATCCTCTTCGACTTCACAAATTAATAATATTACCAAAGATTTAGAAGCCGCACGACGCGAGAATGAGTATATGAGGTCGAGGCAGCAAGAGTTGGAGTCCCTTTTAGAGCGACAATCTCATTTAGAGACGCTTTTGCAGGACCAACAGAGAGACCAAGAAGAAAGAATGCGCAATGAAATCCAACAGCAAGTGCAGCAGGAGATGATGATGCAAATGGAGCATGTTATGTCATTGCAACAGAAGCAAGGCGGGCGAAGAAAGAAGAAATGAATTCTCACTTTAATTCATGTACTTTTACTATTTAATTTTAGAACTTTTTAAGACATTGTTAGTTGTAGAATATTTATGGTGTGTAATATGATACAATTAGTATATTTCTTAATTTCTTAATTTTATGAAATTAGTGTATTTTTGATCTGTACGTTCGAATGTAACAAAAAAATGTTCCAACAAGATCTCACGTTCGAAAAAACGTTCGAATGTAAATACAAGATTTAGACGATTAACGTTCGATGAAACCTCCGAACGTACCATGTTCGTTCGAACACTTCTTCCTAAACATTCGAACATATTTCCGAACGTTATCCTCGTTACGTTCGGATGGTGTTCCCATAACGTTCGAACAAAAATTTGAACATTTAATGCGTTCGAACGTATAAATGTCCAAACGTAAATATTATACGTTCGAACTATAATCAATCAACGAACGTAAACTTATGACATTAGAACGTAAATTGCTCGGGTTGGCGTTTGGACGTTAAAATTTACATCCGAACGTTACTTTCTGTGACAGTTTTCAACCGTCACAAAAAAATATAACGTTCGAACGTTATTTCGAACGGAACAACTCCAACCATCACTAAAAATATTTTTAGTGACGGTTCAACAGTAAAGTGTCACTAAATATATTCGGTGACGCACTTTAGGTGACGGCCTTGGTGACAGTTTCAAACCGTCACCAAATGTCTTTAGTGACATTTCTTTGATTTTTAGTGACAGTTTTCTCTGTCACAAAAGGCAAATTATGTTGTAGTGCACTTAGATTCATACTTTTCCAGTTAGATTAATGTCTGCCAACGAATAAAGAGATGCAATTATCAAATCGAGACATACTTTTTTGTATGTTGTATAGACTCAAAGAATAAGAAGCATAAAATCAAAGATGCACATGCATGAATACACATACTATTTTGTAGCCAATTTGAAGAAACTGAGGCTTAGAGATTTGAAGAGTAAGCCTGTAAGATCTAACTAAATAAGGAAGTTTAACTACAATTCCAATAGAATGAAGCAAAAAAACATTATAAAGTATTTCTGGTCTCAAGAATGATACCAAAAATGAAAAAGGTATTCACATGTCCATATGCACCAACAAAATAATGGTGATGGGATCTAATTTTAGCTATATCTGAAACCGCTAGTGTTAGAGAATTTGAGCAGCCAACCTAGCGAAAAAATTACAGACCAACTTGTGGCCAAATTATTAGCAATGCCCAAATTATCCACAAACTAAACAAAAATAATTAGAAGTTAGAAGGAAATTAAAAGGCAGATGTATGGGCATGAAACATGGCCAACAAAATATATGAACACCAGCGCCACCCTGTCCTCACTACTAATAATATGAATGTCTGCGAGCATTCTCAATAGTTTAAATATCTAACTTTGATTTAACATATTTTAACTAATTATCTTTAAATATCACAATTCAACCGTTTACTTACCCAAATAATTTCTTCTTTATTCTTTGAAGAAGAGGATGAAAAAATGAAGAGAGAAAAATGAAGAGGAAGAAAGTGGTAAAAAGAGAGAGCAATAATATTGAAAAAAGAGAGAGAAACAAAAGTTATCATGTTATCAATTAGTAACTATTTAATTTTAGAAGTAATGTATTTTAGTAATTATATGCACATTATTTTTTTAAAATAATGTACGAGACTTGCACATTCTAAATACAATTTTTGGATCTTCTGCTCTTGCAAGGTGCTTTCAGTTTTTAAAGATTCCTGTGGGGGAATAAACAAGATTTTCAATAATAACTATAAAATGTTTACCTAATGTAATTTAATTTAAAAAATACATTTTAAAATTTAAATTTTATTAGTCAAAATTTTATCATTTAATAATAAAACAACTAGTTTTAGAATTAAGATTTCTAATTCTCTCTCTAAATTTGTAGTGATATATCTACAGTACCATGAATTATATTATTCATGTAGTCGGTTTTTAGATAGTTTAAATTCGCGAAGTTTGCTTGGAATATTGATGACATAAATGTGTGGGAAAGATTTTTTTTCTGAATTTATTAGTTCTGTTGTTTGGGTTGATAAACAAAGTTTGTAATGTTTTTTTGCTGATTAATAGAATTATATATTATTACAAAAAAAAAATCTATTATATGTATAGCTCTAACTTGGATGGGCCATAATAAAAATGAAAGAAGATATCCACACAAGGAGATGTGTACGTATCACGTACGTGGACTGGGGTCCTCAAAGAATAACAATAATCATAGGGTATAGAGAAAAATAAAGGAAGAAGACATTTAAGCAGAAACAAAAATAAACGTCAGAATCTTCTTTTCTTTCTCCCATTTCCCTTTCTTTCTTTTCCATTTTTCTTTCCAATATCTCTCAGCCACGCTAACATGAGCCAACACATAGGAATCATTAGATGAATATACTAATTATTTACAAAAAGAAATCGTTTATTTTTTATTATGAGATGACGTGACATGAATTGAGATAAATGTTAAAAGTTAAATAAAATATTATTAGAATATATTTTTTTAATATTATTTTTATTTTAGAATTTGAAAAAGTTGAATTGTTTATTTTATTTTATGTGAAAATTTGATAAAGTTATAATGATTAGATGAGATAAAATGAAAATGATTGTAAAAATAAACGAGGATAAATGTAGGCTGCTTGCAGCCAAGAAATTTTCTGACCCGACCCGACCCAAATAGTTTGGATCAGATAAAATTATTATTATTATTATTTTCCTCTTCTTGTTGTACTCGAGGGCACATGAACTATACGAAATATCTAGAAATCAATCTTGGGAGGATAAAATCAAAAGCAAAACAATGTTTGGTGCTACTGAGAACATTTTTCAACATATTTTAATTTTATTATTGCAACAATAAATAAAATAAACCCATCTTTACCAAACTCAAGAGATTTTCCACAACATATTATTTGTTAAATCCTAATAAAAATATCTTTAAAAAGTTTTTTCTTTAAAAATAAACTTATTTTTTAATTTTCCACAACATGTTAACGGCCAATCCAAAATATGCTTTCCCCTGCTCTGCAAAGTAGCTTCATAAGTAAGCTAAAGGCCATGACCCACCTCATTCTTGGCAAAGGAGACTCCACCTTTTGCTCCGCCCAACTACTTTTCCTATCGAGCCAGAACTTGGGCGAGGCTGATAGGTTCAAGTCGAAGCCACGGTGGCTCTGGCAGAGGCTGAAGTTGTCACCTTCAGAGAAGGTCACATCGATGTTGGTGTTGGTGTTGACATTGGTGTTGCTATGGCTATTGCCACCGTCATAGTGGCAACGCTTGTGGCCACCCAAGGCCTAGCCCGTGGGGAAGGTCTTGTGGCAAATGGAGCACTCATGGGTCTTGCTGCTACTGCCGACAATGATTTTGGAGGAGGAGGAGGAAATTGACGGGTGGTTGTGGTCATTGTCGGTGATCGGGGCCATGGCAGCTTTGGAAGACGTGCGGTGCCTGGCCTTATGGCCGCCAAGGGCTTGGTAGTAAGGAAAGGCTTTATTGCAGACGGTGCACTTGTGAGAAAGCTTCAAGGCCGCGATTGTTTTTGTTGCGGTTGAGAGGTTATCTCAACGTCATCTTCGTCATTGAAAGGAGTGGCAGTGATCAAGGAGGGAGGGAGAGACTCAGTTTCTTGTAGGCATGATCGAGGAGGGAGGGAGAGAGAGCCGTCTAGGGTTTGGAATGGAGATAAGCCTGGACAAGCTACTTTTTCGCCCATTAAATAGCAAGTTGGAACCGGTTGTTTAGTTAACCTGCATTTAACGGGTGGGACAAATGGTTTATCGGGCGAGGTCAGGCCATAGTGTTTTTTTGAACAGGACGAGATAAATGTTCATGAACACATGTTGAGAATAATAATTCTATGGTTATCATGATTGGCTATTATTATTCATAGTTGTTAACAGATCTTAATTAATTCTCAAGTCTCTTTAATTTTAACTATGATCTATAATCATATATTTACTATCTCATCCCTTCTAAAGTTGTTATCCATACATGCCAGTTAGATGAAACAACCAATGAAAGAATGATGCGAATGGTGGTGGGTTTAACTACAAGGGAGAAGGTCTCAGCATAGTCAATCCTGGGTTGTTGATGAAAACCCTTGGCTACGAGGCGAGCCTTGCGCCTTTCTAAAGTTCCATCAGCCTTCCTCTTTGTTTTGAATATCTATTTAGGATCCAAAATATTGTAGGAGGTAGATGGAGGAACCAGGTCCCACGTGTGATTATGTAACAATGCATGGAATTCTATTTGCATAGCCAAACGCTACTCAGGAAATTTCATTGCTTTTGTATAAGGTGTGGGTTCCTCAAGAACTGATGTGGGTGTAAAAATGGTGAGTGACATAGGGTGATTTCTAGAAGGCCATGGGACAGTTCCATCCATATGAATGAGAGGTTTCGAATATTTACCTTGCTCCGAGTGATCATGGGATGAACTGAGTGAAGAGTTGAATCAATGATGGCCAAAGACTTAGGTGGCGCTACGGAAGGAGCTGCTATAGTGGGCGCCGAATTACAAATGGGAGAGGACTCTGGAACCCTAGAAGACAAACGAGATTGTGGTAGGGGTGGGCAGTGGGGCACCGCACCTGTCTACCCCGCATTATATATAAACATAAATATATATTTATATTTTACAAATTGTGTATATATAAATATATATTACAATTTGTTAGACTTGTTTTCAAAGTATGCACTAATAAATTTAAAAACTAATACACTACAACTTACACAAAATTATAGTTTTTAAATTATAGTCATATTTACAAATTTTAAATTCACAAGTTGGGTCTAAAAATGTATTTTTAATCACTTTCGGACTTAGGAATCATTTTTAAACCTAGTGAAATGTAGTATATTTTTTAAGTGGATGGAGGCGAGGCGGGGTGGATTGGGGGTGAAAACCCCACCTCCCGCCCCATGCGGGGCGAAGTATAGGGAATGGGTGGCCTCGCCTCGTAGGAGGCAGGTAGCACCCCTAGATTGTGGTGAATTGCAAATGGGTTAGCTAGGTTTGGTTATGTGAGACGGTGATGAGGTTGGGTTAGAATGAGATGGGCCAGGATCCATGTGATTTAAATCAGGTCTAGGGGTTTCCGAGTGGAGTGAGTGTGTGATTGGTGATGGGCTGGGTGTAGGGGCCATATTAGATTTACGGAAGAAAAAAGGGAGAGGTAGGTTTGAATCTGGCAGGTAATAATTTTAATGGGGTCACTTGATTGTTTTGCAACAGGGAATTCATTTTCATTGAATAAAACATCCCCCTAAATATAGGTCTAGCCCGTCAAAGAATCAAGACATAGATAACCCTTGTGATCAGGACTTTAGCCCATAAAGACACAAAGTTTAGATCGAAGATCCATTTTGTGTCTATTAAATGGTCGTAAGTTTGGCCAATATGCAGAGCCAGAAACACAAAGAAACTCATAATCAGGAATTTTACAAAATAAGGCTTGGAACAGTGATTTGCTTTTAAAACGGGAGTGGACATTCGATTAATAAAATAAACTGAAGTTTGAAAAGCCTCATACCAGTATTTAAAACGCATTGAAGCATGGGCCAAAAGAGAAAGTCCTGTTTCAACTGTGTATATGACATCGCTCAATCGTCCCATTCTGAGCATGAGAATGGGGCAAGTGAGGCGATGTATAATTGCATGATTATGAAGAATTTTTTGAAGAGGTCTAAATTCACCTCCAAAATCAGATTGAACAGCTTTGATAACATATTGAATTATGGAAATCCATGTCCGCGAGATATTTGACAAAAGACCTGAAGCAAACCACTGAAATATATTCCTATGTTTTTCTTGTATATTTCTTGTGTTAACAAGCAGTATATATACACAAAGTTTACAACAACCTATCCTATACTTTTATAACATCTATCCCTTTACATGAATATTCCTTTTCACTCAATATTGTGCTTCCAGAATCATCTGCCTTTGTGGTCCTATATTCTGTTGCTATTCTGTCATGCAAATATTCTGCTACTACATTGTTGCCATTCCATGCTTGTTAGAAAAACTTTATCAGAATGCACAGCGGAAGCGATATTACATCGTCGGAAATATCTCGGATCTAGTGCGGTTGTTCCACGGATTCTCCAGTGTCATTATTCATCCACGATCTTCACACCGATGGTAGAGTGTGCTATGTGGTAATACCAGAGCAACACTCACACGTTCCACAGTCTAAATGTCGTGACTATAGAGAACTATTTGAGAGAGATCATTCTTGATTCAAGTTGATTACGCAAAGGGGGGAGGGGTTATCTAAATAACCCTTCTAAGCGTAACTCCCGGCTGGCCTTTAAGGGCCAGCCATCAAGTCTCATGAATTGGCTTAAGAGCCACTTCATAACCCTTCAAGAGAAGGTGAAGGGGTGCCCACTATAGGTGCCCCTTTCTTACATCTCTCACTCACACATAGTGCGCAAGACCCCAAGTCTACATCCCTCAATATGTTCTCAATCTTGTTCAAACTGACAAATAGGTCGTGCAACCATCGAGCACAACTGTAAAAGAAAAATGAGAGCACTATACCAAATCTGTCCAAGAGAAGACCAGCATAGCAACATCCCTAAAAGTATCTCGTTATACCCGACTTATTTGGTCCCATCAGACTAAGCATCCCTAATCTCTCTTGAGTCCAAATAACTCAGAGTAATGCTCAATCTTCATAAAACATTATGTACTCACAGCTATATTGCAACTCCCAAGAAGCAACATAACTTGCCGGCAATGAGTACACACCATTATCGATGTGTTACCAAATAGTCTTCCCTTCGCGCCCATGTCATTTAGTTTCAATCCAGTTGCTTTTCCAGCAATGCCTCTTTAGACCGCATCATTCATGGCCATAGATAACATGGCAAAGTAGCAAACACTAAAAAATCAACCTCGTGACATAGTCAAAAGTCTCCTAAGTGCATAAATAAATTAAAGTCATCAATTATGACCTATAGGACTCACACGGTGAGGAAGCATGGAACCATTCACTCACATCTACTGTTGGTTGCAAAAGCACATGTAGTATGAAATACATGTTACGATGGAGTTCTCTTTCCAAAGAAAGAGCGTACATATAATCTCAATTCACCGTACAGATCTTAGTCTAGTCGCTATCTCAGCGCCTAACTCGAGTCCCTCGATTTGCTCACTATCCAAAGTGTCAAAGAGGTTCTCACATCTAACTAAACTACAGGCTGCATGGATTGTGGGTAACCATGCACAATCCTTTTAAATATGATGGACCTCATCTTAGCTCCCACTAAGACGACATATTTTTTTGTATCTTACAACTTATCCCTCTCTAGACAAGTACCGAGTAACACATTGTCTCATCTTTGCTCGCTACCCCTTTGTAGCACAAAAGACGATCGCTCGTGTGAGTGAACCGATCTAAGCCTGTCAATATACATTTTTCACCATAACTCCTAAATTTATGGTGAATGTGTGCTTAGCAAAAAATACTTCCAATCACGCCACATGATCATAGAACACATCAGTATCATGCGCATGACAAGCTAAAACATGACAGACATAAATTACATGGTCAACTAAAAATAATCAAATCATAACTCTCAAGTGAAGTTTATGACCATTTCTCTCATTGCGCATTATTATGTATAGTAACTTTCTAAAACATGCTCTCATCAAGAGACTCTGTTTTTACATATAAAATTTTTTTGCACAATCATGAAGTCAACGACGACTTATCGTGAATCTCATTTAGGTCAAACTCACAATATAAATCTTAGATTCTAGTCAGCAAGTCCAACTACAATTTTTAAGAATCTACAAGGTGACCACAAATGTCCTTCAGCAAACTTAATTTGCGACTTCAAGATTTCATATAAATCTCTTGTACTCAACCAAAAGCATGTGAGATAACTATAATTTATTTTTTATTAAGGGTAAAACGATTAGGACCTGTGCCCCCAAAGACAATCATAATAGTCTAGTCATTACTTTTAATGACAATCGCATCACAAAGTCACTTAATCAAGTAAGCCATATTTACTCTAACAAAATCTTAACCTCTAACTCCTATAAGCAAAACATAATGGAAACACCGAATAGTATAGGCAAAACTAGATTTTTTAGTATTGTCCATCTCATTAATTGTTTATGGATTTTGAACAAGAGCTCCTAGAAACTATTTTTCGTATACACAGTCTCACAAGACGTGAAGTCTTAGCTACTTTTCACAAACCCATACCCATCACCTCATAAAATGAAAAACCTTTTATTAGGCGACAATTAATTATCTAAGACAACCAATTCGCAATATCTCTTATGATGACAATTTTCTAAAGAACCTCATTTTATTCAATAGGTCGTTTAATAAAAAAAAAGACTAGGTACATTGGGTATCTTTGACTAAATGGTTTGTTTAGACCGCATGTAAACAGCACCAGCAGCATTCATTCGCTTTCTGTACTAAAATAGTACTAGCAACAATCATGCGCTCAAAGTACTTTATGCCTAAACATCACAAAAGCTAACCATCTAATTCTCCTATGAGAATCAGCTATTTAATACCTTCAAGAAAAGTTTCAATAAATATGCGATTAATAACTATCTAAATGTAACTCAATTAGTACCAAGAGATGGATCTATATCTCTATTAACTCCACTTTTCCTTTATCAATCAGATCAACAACCCCAGGTTGGATCATATAAGTGACGTGATTATAAGATTCTATGTTGGGTTCCTGCTATGTGAATTCAATACCTTTAAAGAAGCCATATTACAAATATTCTCTTATAGTCACTAAACGATGAGAGAGTATTGATATAAAACTACCACGCTATTTATGAGGATCCTCATATTTTATAACTTTTGGGAGTCACTATTACTAATGGTATACTATCACTCAAATGTATACTCACACTACTTATTAAATTACTCCTACTATTTTTTGCGATCTTTTAAAAAGAAAATTGAAAATATTAAGGTTAAGGTAATGTAGAATGCAACGTGATGAAAATGTTCTTTCCAAAAATAAGTGTTTACAAAAAATCTACAATTCCCCACCCTCGTCGAAAATACAAATAATTTTCTTGACTCAACAAAAAATGATCAAGTTTAGATCCTCTCGATTTTTAATAGAATTCACATCTGCACAAAAAAGTCACTCAATCTTTCTCCAAAGAGAATGAACTCGATCTAAGGACGACAAATCAGAATTAAGGCCGCAACCCCATATTACATCAACCCAAGTGTGATGTAACAACTGTTTTGCGCCATAATTCATTCATAACACCATTCTCAGCAAGTCAATAAACTGCGAGATAATTTTTCTCATCATATAACTCATACGATTGCGATTTTGAAAATATTTTAAATGAAAAATATATTTTCCTAAAAAAAATTTGGATCGCATTTATATGATGAAACAATATTTTTATTATCTCATGTCCTTAGTGTGCATGTATAAGAACTTTCATATTGAAAATGTTCATATTACATTTTCTCTTTGACTCTTCTAAATAAAAGAGAGGGATCTCATTAGCTATAAAAACTTGAATTTCTTAAGCTTCACACTCATCATCCGATATCTCTACGGCACATTTTAGCATATCATCTCTAAATTCGAGAAATAATATCATTGAATCAATGAGTGACCATCAAACTTTTAAACCTCTAGGAATTCTCACTAACACCACCATTTCCAATGAGCTTTAAATCAAATTAGGTATAAACTTCTTTAATATCGCATTAAAAGCGCTAATAAAAAAGCATCGCTTTGTGCAACAATGCAATATGCGACGTTTTAGCCACTAACTAGCGATATATCCATATTTCTCACTTATTAAATATTTCACATTTTTCAATCCATTAGAGGAGAAAAAAGAAAAACTTTGCAAGAGATTATCTTAGCCTAAAACCTATCTTGCATCAGTACAACCACCAGCAAAATTTTTATGTTCAACTTAGATCAGTCATACCTAATTATTCAGACTTTTACCATTGTTACCATGCAAACCTCCAGTGTGCTTGGTATTACATTACTCTCACAGGGTGCTCCAAAGTTTATATACATGCAAAAACCTATTTATTCTCACTAGAGATAAATGAAACTTGAGCAAGATTACCAGTGCTAATACCACCTAAAGGTGCACTGATAAAACTTTTAAAAAATGAATGTGCTAATCAAAAATGTCCTCAACACTCTTGCATACTCAAATTTTAATATCCTTACTTGCCAGACATACTAGCAAGTAGAGAGGGTTTAGCTATCTGTTATTACCCACAAGATTCAAAGGCAAAATAATGGTTTAGCTATCTGACAATTGACCTTATCAACTTCTATGAAAAATTGTAGTGCATGCGTTCCTAACGCACTTCCAATTTTATTCTAGACCTTTCAGAGGTTTTCACAATAATTATGGTTTAAGACTATCTAATAATAATCTTTATTCGTTTCCAACTACTTACTCATGGAGGAGATTAATGTGACAACTAAGTCGCATACATAATATCTAGGCTTTATTCTTGGTTATCTCAAAGTTACTAAACTATGTGCATCTAATTGCACACACATCTAAAAAATTTGCCACGTTAATCTAAGTCAGAACAAAAATAATAAATACACGTCGCAAGATCGAAAATTCGCTAAGTTTCATAATCATCTCTTGCACCTCAATGCCTAATTATTAATTTCTAACTTAATTTTCGTGCAAATTTATATTGTATAGGAGATTAATTCTAAATCAATCTCAACCATACTCCCACTAGGATAAGCAATCTACCGAGTTAGTCACATTAAAAAAAAAAGAATTCTTCTCAAATCGAAGAAATTCATTTGGAATAATCATAAGCATGGACTAATCAAACTCGGATTACTTAATCCTCTATATTATCACATCTTAAAACTTGAAGACTAATTCTTAAAAAATAGTCTAACAATACAAGTGATAAAATAAACTCACAATTACATGCAATCACAATACATGTATGAAAAATAAACACATCATATTTCATTCAAATAATTATTATTCATCAAAAAATAATAATTTAGGCAATTTATAACATAAAATAAAATGCCTAATAAATCCGATAAAATATGACATCATAATATCATGGCATGCATGTATTTAATAATAATAATCATGCAAACAATATTTCAAAAGACAATATTCATGTGCCATAACAATATGGTAATTTAAATAAAATTAGCTAACACACCAACAATAAGTTTTGGCCTAATAGTTGAGCTTATAGCCCTTGTGTGTGGGGTCTTGGGTTCTAAACACCATCCATGCATTTTGTCAAAAATTATTGTTCTTAGACAGCTAATGGGCGCACCCCCTTGGGCGCCCAACTGCAGAGCAGGCTGAGGTCGTCTAAGCTCACGACCCAAATCGGCAATGGCCCTTTAAAAAAAATAATAGACTGCTACATTTTAAATACAAGAACATAGATGACCCGGATTTAAAAATAAATCTGTTTATTGCCCAAAACATTTCAGCCCAAGCAAAAAACAAATTTCGCACCAAAATGTGATTTTAAAATAAGCCCAAGTCAAACCCATTGGTTTTTAACTCAACCCAAGTAAATAAAATATAACAGCCCAAAACAAATTTTTTGAAACAAGCCCATAGCCCAGCCCGTATAGATGAAACACAAGATAAAACAATTAAGAACTATTCATCTTCTTCCTCAAACCGTAACCTACATACGGTTACTATTCATAAATAAAACTTTCAGCCGCCGCCACCCTCCCTTATGCACGGAAGAAAAAAAATTCTCCAGCTCACCGTCGCAGCTCCTAGCGGCAACAGAAAGTGATGGCGTCGCTGCCCCACCCGGGCTGCACGGTCTGCCGCAGCGCCCTTTCGCACGGCAGATCTAGCCGCAGCTAGGTGCTCCTCTGCGCGCAACAGCTCGCAGCACCACAGCGGTGCGTGCTGCTCTGCTCACGGCAGAGGACAGGGCACACAGTGAGGCGCGGGACGTTGCGTGCTGCTAGGTGCCGTTGGGCGTCGCTGCCTCGTGGCAGAGTTACACCTGCGCTGCACCGTGGCAGCTTTGCACCGACGCTGGCACGAAGGAGGTGCTGGCAAAGGCAAGCTTATGCGCATGTTGAACATGATCATGTTGTTGTTGGATTGGAGGATAACCTGAAGGAGGTGGTGGCATGTTTGACTGAAGAGGTCAAGTATAAGTACCTCCTCCTTCAGGTTATCCTCCAATCCAACAACAACATGATCATGTTCAACATGCGCATAAGCTTGCCTTTGCTCTCTTATCTTCTCACTCAGAACTCGGGCCTCCACCTTTCATCGAATCAAATTTTATGCCATAATTTTGTAAACGTGAGTTCAATGTAGAAATTCTCTTTCTTATTTTGCCAATCTCTGAGCTAGTTTGGAAAATAGTTTTTACTACAGAGTCGTTTCCATATGTAGTATGGCCCATGGGTGGTCTTGGAAAGACTACTCTTGCTAGGAAGGCTTATCATCACCCACAAGTCAAGAGTCACTTCGAATGCCGAGCCTGGGCATGTATCTCTCAACGATGTCAATGAAGAGATGTTTGGGATGGAGTTTTGATTAGTCTTATCTCTCCATCTAAAGAGGAAAGAGATACAATTGGAAACTTTAGAGATGAAGAGCTTGCTCAGAAACTTTGTGAAATTCAGCAGCGAAAGAAATGTTTGGTGGTTCTAGATGATATCTGGAATGTTGAGGATTGGAACAGTTTACGGGCTGCCTTCCCAATTGATACAAACAGCAGAATATTGCTTGCGTCTCGTAATGAAGACTTGGCTTTGCAAGTAGATCCAAGGGGCCCCCTTCATAAATTAAAGTTTCTAAACGATGAAAACAGCTGGGAATTGCTTCAGAATTTAGCAATATCATGGAGATCAGAAGGTATATAAACAATATCTAATTCTCATTCGCTAGATTTTCTAAAAGTGCATTTTTGATATGCAATGATTGCTGGTTTAGTCACGGTATTATGTTTTTCCCCCTTATTTGACTAACATATTGAACAGGACTAGAGAGAGAGAGAGAAAAAAAAAAGTGGTTTACACTTGCTTTAACAGTCTTAACACTTTAACCTTTGTTTGTTAAAAGAATGAAATTGGCCCATATTATGACAATACTAGCTAGGTAGCATATTTATCATTACCGGAGATGTTGATTGTTGAAATGATGATAATTTATGCATGGAACGGAAATACAAAGATATAATTTCTTTTTATGGAGTCGGATATGTAAACGGGTCTAATTAAGGAATTATATGGGGCTTTTTCTTATTTTGACTCTTGTATTAGGAATCACAATTGGCATATTAGTAATTGAATAATGCTACTATGCCGCATCATTTTGTCACTTCATTTTAGCCGTTCATATTTTTTTTTTTTACTTATTAAGGAAGCAACTATTAGTATATTTATATTTTTTTTAAAAAATGTTAAAAATATACAAATAAGAAAAATTAAAAAAAAAATTAAAAAAATGAGTTTTGCCTAGAGGCACGCCCAGCGGTCATTGCTAGGCTGCACCCTAGCAGCACTCTTAGTAGCTTTTTGGGATTTTTTGACTTTTGAGAGGCAACAGGATAAAGTACTACTGGGTGGTTGTCTGTGGTAATCTTGTGAGTGGCTTCTCTAGACTCATGGTTGGGTGGCTGGCCATATCGAAGATAGTTATGAGAGATTCTGTTTATTAGCAGAGCTGAGGAGTTAAAATATACGCCCTTGTAAGCCATAGACCAAAGGGACTGTGCACTAAGTATTGCTTAGCAACATCCAGATGGGAAAAGATAAATGTCATGGGCAATGGCTTGTATGAGATTCTGTTGTAGCCATGGAGAACTGAAGAGGGACTGTGCATTAAGTATTGCTTAGCAACATCTAGATCTGAAAAGATATTACTCATGGGCAATGGCTTCTATGAGATGCTTTTGTAGCCATGGAGCACTTGTGAGGGACAGCTTGTGCCTAACATGGATGAATTTATTTGCAATTTAGGTTAATACTTTGGGCTGCTTCATTCTATGCCATGGATAATTATATGGTCTATAAACTCTTCCTATAATTGGTGGATGTTCTGATTTGTAGTTAATATGTTGGCCTTTACTCAGCTTTATTTAACTTGTAGTGGTTCAATGATATATAGATAGGTGATGCAACTTGGTGTGTATATAGTTTGATACTTGTAGTATGAATTGAGAGCATTGAGCTATCTTAGGAAACTGCTGGTGTGATGGTCTTTTTTGCTTGCAAAATTTCTATTTCCAGTTGGTTGCAATGGACTCTCTCTGATTTAATAATGAAATGTCATATATTTCATGTATACTATAAGTAGAATTAACACACGTTTGAATTGTCTTAGGTGCAGAGCTATGTCCACTACATGTTTATGCAATTTATTAGTTTTCACATATACATGGGGTTAAATGAGCCATCGGAAGTTCATTTAACAAGCCGAGAGCTGATAGGCGTTGCTGTTGATCGTATATTTGATTAGTTAAACAACTTATTTAATGTTGGATTATTGGTCTTTCATTCATATATATATTACTTGGTTTATTTAATTCTTAGAAAATATGGATGCACAAAAAGGTATATTACACTGCTAGCTGATGTGGCATTGCTAAAGAGATGGGATCTAGAGGTTCTGGTTCAATTTCATCCCATGCTTCCAAGATAGAGATGACTCAAATGTTACTACCACATGACAGTGTGTGTATAGCACATATTAATGTTGCCTTGTATTAAATGTGTAAACTAGTTTCATTGAGTTTCAGATCAGTTTGAACTTATTTAACAGTACCTGGTGGACTTGTATTTGGTAGATGTATAGAGTGATCGGTACATCACTCACTTGGATGACGAAATTAACTTCTCAAAAAGGGAGGTAATTTCTGTGCATGTATAGATGGTTGGCCTCCAAATGAAATATTGATGTATATTTTTAGTTGAAATCGAATCTGTTTCAATTTCACAATTGTAAGTACGTGGCCTATATGTATCCACGGACCACTGCTGCATTCTTCTGCTGCTACTCATACAATATTGAGGTCTTTATAATAATATTTACAGGTTATAGTGAAGGAAAAATTAATGATCATGATTATATCATATAATATTAAGCTCTGCTGCTACTTTGACAAAATCTGTGATGTTGGCAAATTTAAAGCATGATTCCAGATTATTTGAGAGGCATGTACCGTAATTGCGTGGGTAGTAATTGGGACTATTTGCATAGGAAATATTTCTTTTGCCACAAGCAAGAAGGTCATTAAAAAGACCATTTGTGTCGAAGGTAGTCAGCTTTAAGAGAAAATTATCTCGCCGCTAATATTCCAAAAATGTTATCTATTTGCGTCCCTAGTTCCGCGCTGCAAAAACTAATGCATATCTATACCTGCGCAAAAAAAAGTTTTTGTCACACATAAGTGCGCCAGTTAAAATTTACATTTGCGGCTCCAAACAATATTTTTTGCGGCGTGAAATATAGTTTGTTACCTAGGTAGTAATTGCAGCGATAACTTGGGTATTTACGACCCCAAGAAATGGACGCTAATAGGCCATTTTTCCCTACCATTCTTCTCGTTGCTAATATATACGCCGCAAGAGATAGTATATTTGCGTCCCTAAGGTTTTCGCCGCAAACTATACAACTTTCATTATGTGAATTTGCGGCGCTAGTTCAACCTTTTGCGACACTAAATTTACCGTCGCAAAAAATACATGTGGCGTTAATGAATATTCGTGACATTCACAAATGGCTGCTAATGATGCATTTTCCAACCAATTAAATTTTGGTTGCGTCGGTACAAATCGGCATTTTGCGGCACCTGATTTCGCCGGAAAATTTCCTTCATTCGCGTAGCTCTCCTGCAGCACCGTCAGAGACCTTTTGAGAGGGACTTGTATCGACCATGTACCGGCGAAATTGCTTGGACGGCAAAAAGAGTTTGCGACCCACGTTTCATCTATTGCAGCGTTTTTCTCCAACGCAAAATATGGGTTGTGTTGTAGTGGGCCATGTCGTGGCCCCATATTTCCAAGCTGACAGCATTCCTAAAGTTTCCAAACGAAAATGAAGAACATATTAATAGAGATATTGGATCTATCTATTGCCAACTAAAACCATATGCTCAAGTTGGGCTCTTCTTAATACTTTTTTTTCATCTACTCGGTCTATTCCGCCTAGCCTTAGGCTCCAAGGAAAATATTTAATTTATAAAAAAAATCTTACTAAAAAAAAAGTTTTTAAATGTTATGATACGTTTTGTTATAGAAAAATCTTGTGTGAGAGGATTGCCCAAGATTTCTTCTATAGCAATAAGTGGCGGCTACGATTGATAGAACTAGTGATGATCACCACAAGCTAAAACCCCACTCGGGGAGGCATGCCGCATTAATAGTGCCACTCGACAAATTCTACACCACATTAATAGCGTTACCTCTGGAGCCATGCCACATTAAAATATTCTAACCAGACAACACTCGAAGTGACATAAGCACCCTGAGGCAAGGTATGAGATGTCCCTCCTAGAAATCTCATATAAAAGCCGACCTCTAAATATAAAGAACTCTCTCTAGGCTCTCGCATTCTAGTACTACAAATTACAAACTACAAAAAAAATTTATTGACTTAAGCATCGGAGGCTCCCCGGCCACCACCGAGCCCCCCCCCCCTCCTTTGTTTTCTTAAGAGTGTAGGTACAAAGATCCAAATTTGAATTGCTGAAATCTGGCCTAAAGTATACGAAACACAATGTTAATAGTCATCATCATTTTTTACTATCCCTTCTAAACTTGCTATCCATGTCAAGGTTCTTTGCCTCTTTAAATATCTTTAGAATGCACGGTTGCCTTTGCTATCTTTTCCTACACTCGGCGTGTTCTCGAAAAGGGGGTTGGAGAACAATTTCCCATTCCAACGATATAGGGTAAAGAAATAAACTTCTGAAAGGTTACAAGGTGGTAGTAATTAATTGAAAAAGATGCCTAGTAATTTTCTTACACTAAAAGAAAGTTTTTGTGAACAAAACTGATGAAGGATTACTTTAAAACGTATAACATGATGTAGAGAAATCGGGGCACGAACGTGGACCAAAAAAAAAAAAAGATTTCTCATGGAAATAGAAATTAGTTTAATTTGTTGTTTAGTGATCTCAAACAATCTTCATTAAATGATTAACCTAGAATAGAACCACTTTTGTTCATAAATTTCTACAGTGATATAGAGAATTTGTGGTTATTTCTTAGGAGCCAATAGAAATTTTTGAAGTTTAGTGATATATAAATTTTTGGTATCTGATCAAGAGCAAAGTCTATGATGGCATGACCTTTCTTGTCCCATCTTATCTCCAAGCTTCCTTTGTTTTTGTTTTGTTGTCAGGGTTGAGATCTTACAATTCTTGTGGAGAGAGAAAAAGATGACAAGCTTACTTTAAGATGTTACATTGGTCTTATGCTTTTATGCTTTGGACATTTAACAAGAAATCCTGGAGGAATCACCAAAACCATATGTCATAATTTACAAGATCACCGACTTAATTTCCTTCAAGATCAACAAGAAACAGAATCTCTCACCAGTTGCACACCAATATCTCTTACACCAACTTTATTGGTCTGTTAGGATACATTTTTTCATTTATAGATATATAATTTTGTTATAATAGTCCAAGTACAAGAAGTGATGATTAATGAGGACCCCTAGTAGCTATAGTCGTAAGAGAAAAAAGGATTGGAGAAAGAATGAGCCTCCTTCGTTTGGGATTCCTTTCCTCATATATAAGGCTTCATTTCTTCAACCTTTGCCTTTGCAAATTTTCGAGGGACCCAACCCTCCCTTTTTATTCTGAATTGCTTCGAGCATGAGCCAATAAAAGGTAGAGAAGATGTATAAAGGGTACCATGTGTTTCACGCGGTTTTGGTGTCCACCTTACTCTTTCCATACTTCTTTTCCCATTAAACCAGCAACAGCGCATAACATAACACTTTCTTGCAAAATCTGAGCCAAGTTACAATCAAAGTTCGATCCCATCCATCCCCTCTTTTACGTGAAGAAAATGGCAGAGGCTATCGTCTCATTTGTGGTGGAAAGGCTTGGTGATTTGCTCATACAAAAAGCAATATCCTTGCACGGGGTGAGTAACCAAGTTGAGCTGCTACAAGGTGAGCTCAAACTGATCCAAAGTCGCCTAAAAGATGCAGATGCGAGGCAAAATGAAAGAGAGATTGTACGCCAGTGGGTGGCAGATATCAGAGATGTTGCTTATGATGCTGAAGATATTATTGAGAGGTATGCCCTCAAAGTTGGCTCCAGAAAGGGAGGAAGCATACAAAATGTCCTCAAGAGGTTTGCTTGCATCTTCGGAGAAGCAAAAGCTATTTATCAAACCAGCTCGGAGATTGGTAAAATAACAGAGAGAATTTCTACATTGAACTCAAGTTTACAAAATGATGGCATAAAATTTGATTCGATGGAATGTGGAGGCCCGAGTTCCTTGAGAGAGAAGATAAGAGAGCGAAGGCAAACTTACGCGCATGTTGAACATGATCATGTTGTTGTTGGATTGGAGGATAACCTGAAGGAAGTGGTGGCATGTTTGACAGAAGAGGTCAAATACAAGTACAGAGTCGTTTCCATATGTGGTATGGGGGGTCTTGGAAAGACTACTCTTGCTAGGAAGGCATATCATCACCCACAAGTCAAGAGTCACTTTGAATGCCGTGCCTGGGCATGTATCTCTCAACAATGTAAAAAAAGAGATGTTTGGGAAGGACTCATGATCGATCTTAGCTCTCCATCTGACAAGGAGAGAAAAAAAATTCAAAAAATGAGAGATGCAGAGCTTGCCAAGGAACTTCGTGAAATCCTACGCCGAAAGAAATGTTTGGTGGTTCTAGATGATATCTGGAAAGTTGAGGATTGGGAGATCCTACAGGATGCCTTCCCAATGAATGATACAAACAGCAGAATATTGCTTACGTCTCGTAATGAAGCCTTGGCTTTGCAAGTAGATCCGAGGGGCCCCCTTCACAAATTACCATTTCTAAATGATGAAAACAGCTGGGAATTGCTTCAAAATTTAGCAATTTCATGGAGATCAGAAGGTATATAAACAATATCTAATTAATTCTCATTCGCTAGATTTTCAAAAAGTGCCTTTTTGATATGAAATGATTGCTGGTTTAGTCACGGTATTATGTTTTTTCCCGTTATTTGACTAACATATTGAACAGGACTTAAGAGAGAGAGAGAGAGAGAGAGAGAGAGAGAAGTGGTTTACACTTGCTTTAACCTCAGTTTGTTAAAGAATGAAATTGGCCCATATCATTTCTTTTTATGGAGTAGAATATGTAAACGTGTCTAATTAAGGAATTATATGGGGGCTTTTCCCTATTTTGACTGGTTATCACAATTGGCATATTAGTTATTAGGGTGATGCTTCACCGACAGAGAGATTCTCACCGAACAGCCAAATTATTATGTTTTTTATTCTCACAAAGTCATTTTAAAACACTTCCTATTAGGTTGGTCAGTAATGACTTTATGGTATTAGTCTGAATGAAAACTTGATTTTTGTGATGAGAGGATTCAAGTACATCCCATGACTCAAGTTCTTGTTTGAAGATCTCGAGTGGAAGAGACAGACTCATATGAATTAGGTCCTACAATAATATTTATATAAAAACTGAAGGGCTCACTAAATATGTCTATCTCTCCTAATTGAAGGGATATTTTTTTTTAATGCTAGACAACATTAAAAAAAAATATCCCTTCAGGATGGACAATCTTTCAATAACAATGCATACTCTGCTTTTAGTCCATATTTTCAATGCTTTTATGCAAGACGGAATGATATTGTTTTAATTGTTGTTGGCTATGCAGATTCTAAAATCAAGGAAGAAAGAAGCTCTTTGGGAAAAGAGATGGTTAGACATTGTAATGGTTTACCATTGGCCGTCATTGTACTAGGAGGACTTTTGAAAACAAAGCAAACGTTAGAAGAGTGGGAACAAGTGCTTCGGAATGTTAAATCAAACCTCCATCAACAGAAAGGTCTTGGAATAAGCACGGTGTTAGGTTTAAGTTATGATGATTTGCCTTCACACTTGAAATTGTGCTTCCTATATTTAGGCCATTTCCCAGAGGATGTCGAGATACGGACCAAGGAGTTAATTCTAATGTGGATGGCCGAAGGTCTTATACTTCAAATGCAACACACTGGAAGTAACAAGGAAACACTGGAGGATGTTGGAGAACGATATTTACAGGAGTTAGTTCAAAGGTGTTTGGTTCAAGTAAGACGAAAGAGTTTTGTTGCTGGGATCAAAACTTGTCGTCTCCATGATCTTATGCGAGACTTTTGTGTGGAAAAAGCTAAATTGGAAAACTTTCTCAGCGTCATCAATATTAATGATGAGTCCAATGAAGAAATAGAAGCTCCCATTGGTAAAGTTCGAAGAGTTGCTATCAGTGGTGGATCAAATCTTGTTACAGTATCAAGATCCCAAAAATATTTTCACCTAAGGTCTCTTCTAACATTCTCTGTGCCTTTGAAAGATCAGTTGTCTGTGCTAAGGAACTTCAAATATCTTAGAGTCTTGAATTGTTCATTGACTACTGATAACAAAGACAATATGAAGATGGATTCCCCCCTTGAGATCAAAAGTCTCATCCACTTGAGATTCTTATCTCTAAGGAATACTGGTGTAACAAGTATCCCATCTCTAGGAAATTTGAAGTGCTTGCAAACACTAGATTTGCGGCATCCGTGTCTACTTCACTCTAGTATCCCAAATGATGTGCTCAGAAATATGGAGCACTTGCGGCATCTGTATCTACCTTGTTTTCCCAGAGTACGTGGGAAGTTGCAACTGCCTAATGCTAGTAAGCTGCAAACACTTGTGAATATTCCTGTTTTCATATGTGATGTTAAAGATCCGACGGCTGGATTTGACGAGTTTGGAAAGAACTTAATGCCTTCAAATTTTACATTCAATTGTCTTCATGTTCTTAAGATATTCATCATTCATGATAGGAGAGTGGATATAACACCAATGGTAATGAGTTGTCCTCAAATATATAAACTAAAACTTAGGGGGCAAATAGAGAAATTGCCAGAACATGACAAAATTTCTCCGCATCTTGTCCAGTTAAAGTTAGCTCAGACTCGTCTTGAGGAAGACCCAATGCTGACTTTGGAGAAGTTACCCACCTTAAAGATTCTCCAGCTTACGTCTCATGCCTACACAAGGAAGAAGATGATTTGTTCTGTAAGAGGATTTCCTCAACTTCAATCTCTCGTTCTTTGTTATTTATATGACTTAGAGGAGTGGAAGGTGGA
The DNA here is from genome assembly GCA_029856935.1 of Cyclocarya paliurus. Taxonomy (NCBI): domain Eukaryota; kingdom Viridiplantae; phylum Streptophyta; class Magnoliopsida; order Fagales; family Juglandaceae; genus Cyclocarya; species Cyclocarya paliurus. Next base: position 28,795,264 of record CM056952.1, read on the forward strand.
GGAAGGATCCTTGCCCAGCCTCTGCCATTTGCAGATTCTGGTGTGCGACAATCTCAGGATGGTTCCAGATGGACTTCAGTTTGTCACTACCCTGCAAAAATTGCGAATCATACGCATGCCCATGTCATTCACAGATAGGCTTGGCGAAGGAGGACAGGATTTCTACAAAATGCGACACGTGTCTTCCCTTCAGATTTTACCCAAAGGTAATATTAATGCTAAAACAAAAGTAATCTATATAGTAGTACTGTACATATATATTATATAGCGGAGACTTCATGTACTTAAATTTTTCAAAAACTTGATGGGAATGCGCTACTGCGCGCATGCTATATTCTAATTTCAATGTCTTAATTCGTACATTTAATTAATTACTTCTTTCATTAGTCTTAATTTGGTATGTTTTGCAGCTCTATATATCTGTACTGAAAATATCTTGATTTGATTATACATAAATACTTGCAAAATTTGATGAAATCAGTTTTCATGGAACTAAAATCAGGTGGGACCACGTTTCATCATGAGTTTAAATTCAGATATATAAATATATATATATATTTTTTAAAAAACTTCAAACATTTGTTTTTTTACAAGTACTCATTATCACATTAGTTGGTTGGGGTATAAATAACATGATCATGATATCATGTCATGTGGGTGCTTAATTAATTGAAAATTACATTTATTTTAAACTTTGATGTTGTAAATTTGAAACTTTATGCTTGAGAATATATATATATATATATATATATATATATATATATATATATATTTATAATTGTGAGAAGAGAGTCAACTTCTACTGAAAACTATATATGTTCGTACTGAAAGGTTTTGAACATTCAGTGGCCCACCTAGAGCGATTACAGCTTTTTGTTAAGGAATTGTTAAAAGCACTTTTCATGTATAAACCGTAGGAATTGAAAGGAATAGTCATTATTCACATACTCCTTTTTTTCGTTTGTTTTTTATTTATCTAAAAAAATTTCTGCCGAGTTAAGTTGAAATGATTTATGAATAGTAATGAAATTTATGAGTTAAAATTTGTGAATAGTAATAAATAATAGTAAAATCAGTTTGCATATGGGTTTCATTTTGAAGAACCTATCGACATCAGTTTTAACTTTTAAGTAAGGAATATTTTATATACCACACTACTATCTCACTTTCATCTCACTATATAAGATGTGACGTATTTATCATCATTAAATAATTCTTTAATAGATGATTCTTTATCACCCAACGGTAATAATTGTGCCACATATTATATAGTGAGATGAAAGTAAGTTGGTGGTGCAGTGTATAGCATTACTCTTTTTGTAATTTTCTAAGTGACTGTAGAAGGGAGATACCATGCTCAAAAAGTTACATCAATATTTACTAAAAGAGTTTAACAATCCCTATTATTTATGCATATTATTCATGTTTGTCAGTAAACTATTATTTACGCATCTTACATAATATTCATGTTTGTCAGTAACCTAGGAAAATTGAAAATCATAGACACGTACTCATCATTCGAAGATAGACTTGGCAAAGGAGGACGAGAGTTTTACAAAATACGACACGTGCCTTCCCTCGAAGTTAAACGTATAAATCTTGTAAGGTAATAACACTAAAACAAAAGTTATCATGAAAATTGATGCTATATTCTAATTTCAATGTCTTTCGTACATTTAATTAATTACTTCTTTCATTAGAGCATCTCTAATCTTGTCTTAATTTGGTATCTTTTGCAGTACCAGTTCTTTTTGTAATGAAAATATCTTGATTTTGTTATAAATACTTGCAAAATTTGAAATCAGTTTTCAAATTAGGTGTGTTTCATGAATTAAATACTCGGCAGGTCACGGGCCAACAACTACTTCCTTTTTAGTTGACTGAAGCTCAGAATAATCCAGGAGTGCACTTCATCCTACTGTTAGTCAATAAAACAAGAGTGTAAGACAATAAAACAAACACCATAAGTGCTCTGCTATCATAAGTGTGTGGGCTCTGCTATCATAACTTAATTCCATTTCTACCTAAACCAAAAATACTAGAAAAACCAGAAGCATCAACATTGAGCCAAGCCTCCCAAGTATCATCTTCTCCAGTAAAAAGTGCATGCAACCCCTACAAGAAAAATCCTGCGATATAGTTAATGCACCCGATATTCACAACAAAGAGAACAGAATCCTGATTTACAAAACAATATGCATACTGGCATAGATCCTTGTGAGCTGCAAAAAGTCCTGACGGTTGAAATGTTCTTTGGTGCCAAACCTGAATACAAAAAAAAAAAAAAAAAAATCAATCTTTGAGTTATATTCGCATCTCCATAAAAAAATATGAGGAAAAGAAAAATGCTTAATTATATGTCACAACAAAGGATGCAATGAGCTTATCAAGTTTATACTTCAAAAATAATAGAAGATTTCAATTTTTTTAAAAAGACAGCAACTGCAATAATCGAGAGCTTTCAAAATTATATCCAAAAAACATTACTTTCTAATGCAAATAGAGGAGGACCACCGCAAAAGAACCTGCGAATTCATACCAAATTTCTGATACAGCCCCATTATGGTTAACACTGAGGAAATCGCATCTATGAAGTAAGGGATGAGGAAAATACAGAGAAAAATATAGGAGAAAAAAATTATTATTTATCACTTTTTTGCAAAACGACGGATCATTAGTGAGTTTAACTTCAAGGCTTTCTCCTGGAAACATGAATGGCATTCTATTTAAAAGAGTCCAATCAACAGTACCAATCAATCTATAGAGAAACTTTTTCATAACCAATCTTCCAGGTGGATCTTGGGTACTAAGTGAAAATACCAATGACTTCTGTTTCAGGCTAGTGAGACCCTGTATCAGATTTCAGGCCACATATTTCCAGATTTCTCCAAATTTTCTTCCACTTTGTATTATGTTCATATGTTGTTTTATAACAAATTATTTTTCAGTTTTCCCAATCTATGGACACAAATCTTTTTATCTTATCAGGTTGCAAGTGTTCTTAACATATTGGATAAGGAATTGGTTCAGAATGTTGGAGTTTACATCGTAAGGTTGGTCTCTATCATCCAAAGAGTTAAAGGCCACTGTGTGTGTCGAATAGGATATATGATGACTTTAATTAATATAAGAGATCCCTAACATAACACACTACCCAAACCTACCCACAAACGAATATTGTATAACACAGAGATCAAAACCAACATCAAAAATTACTAATAATATTTATATGAATATGAAAGGAACTGCTAAAACATTGAGTAGACCAGAAACAAAAAATCATCATCAACTAAACTTGGTAAAAACAAAAGAATCTGAAAATAACATGTTAGTCATGCACGGAAGAAAAGAGCAAAGTGTCATTCATGGTTTTCCAAACATCAATGCACTGTCCTGGAATAACATTCAAAATAAAATGAACTCCATAAGTTTTTATGGATAGATAAAATACAGGGAGAATGAGAAATGCATCTGCAAACTTCATTATCACTTTTTAATTAAAAACCATTTAAAGAAGGATATACAAACTATAAATAGAATGTTCATCCTATAATGTAAAGCTAAAGGGTAAGAATTCTTAGAAGTAACAATTCATCATACATCTCTTTTTCGTAAATGAAAAGGGTATAAATAGAATGTATCAAAAGGGTATGAATCCTTTTGATGCACTTAGGAATAATTCGTGTTGGTAAATGAAATTAACATGGCTTATCAAATTTGGTAACAACGTTGTTGATTATTTGTTCATCGAGAAGAAGGATATATATGAGCTATTTCCTGAGTGATCCATATATTAAACTTTGAATAAATTGAAGGCGGCAAAAATTGTAAGATATACTTGAAAAAAACAGAGCAGGTTTGTGATGTTGAAGAAGCTAAATTAATATGCAGCTACTTAATAAGTAAGATGGGGGTTGAAGATAACAAGATATGGAATTTCACAAAGGATGAGAAGTTCACAGTTCAAAGTGCAACATTTTTTTATCACAAATGAGAGAAACAGAAATGGACGGGTGAGACTTCTAGCCCTATCTAAATGATGAGTTCTGGAAGAAAGCAAATGAGACAAATAGGGATCAAAATGCCACACAAGGACACTAGCAGAATTTTCATTTCTCTCATGAACCTAACCAGTTTTAATTACACCCATTTAAACCAAGAATGTAAGGAAATTAGTATGGAAGTTATGGAATCATAGTCAAAAAGTCAGAAAATTGGTATTGGAGTGGTGTTCTAGATTGGGAAGGGTTTGCTCTTGTTTTCTGTTTGTGATCAAAAGAGTGGGCTGTCAAATCCAATCACAGCAGAAGGACTGGCTTTATATTTTTTATGGAGGGCAACTTTGAGTTGGGGTGTTGCAAAGTTATTGATCAAGGGTTACAGGACTTACCCCAAAGTCCAGCAAAATCGAAAGCCTAAGGAAGAAATTAAGTATACAACCATCTACACAAAAAATTAAAATCTAAAGGTGAAAACTCTGAAGCAGGTCATGCACTATGTCATCATTCTCATGCCACAATATAACTAATTAAGGGAAATGTTTGATATTATCCACTTTTGGCACAAAGCATATTGTAGCTAAAACACACTTGATGGATTTACATGCTTAGAAGAAAATGAAAACTGAGTATATGCTGAAATTTACTTTCTATATCCTTTTCAGCTAACCAGAAAAAGGAGTCAGAGCACCAAAATTGACTAAAACAGAGGGCTATCTTCAAATGATGCCCAGCATCTCAAAACAACTTTTCAGTTCTTCTTCAGAAACCTAATAGTCAGATGTTTACATAAACAATTATTTGTTTATTAGTTGTATATACTATCCAATATATATATATATATATATATATATATATATACATACAAGTTGACATAAAAAGGGGTGCCACTTAACCAATATGCATGCGCACCCAGCTTCGCAAGAAGACTGCATGTCTTCAAATGTGTACACACACACACACACACAATGACATAAGCTACGGTCCTCATCAGATGGTAAAAGGCAGTTGTTGGCGTTTTTGTTTTATTGGTATAATTTGGTGACACTTGATTTGTCACGCATTCATAAATGGACTATTTGAATAATCTGTTGCCTAGTTAAAATGGTGGAAGTTGGCTTGTCGAAACAGTTTGAGGCACAAGAGATGTAACAACCCGACCCTAATACTAGGCTATAGAGTATAGATACATTTTATGTATTTTCCTATAGCTATAAATATTTTATTATTATTATTATTATTTCTATTGTTATTATTATAATATGAATATTATTCTATCTCTTTAAGAATCCTAAACTACACCAACTCTTACGTTCGGTTTATCCACTGCACATGCACGAACACATTCCTAGCTGTCTACGACTTCATACTTGGCTCTATCGATCGTGTCCTTCGCATGCACGCTGCATCTCTAGGGTTTCCTTTTGGTTCTCTAACATATATATATATATATATATATATATAGAAACACACGCACACAATTATGATTCATGAAGAAAACCTCCAAGCCGTAACCTCCCTCGAAGCCTTCCTCCCTTGTACGCTGCCTCCTTCTCTTCCTCTGCCGTTAACCCCACGGAAACCACCATCATCACGCAGCAACATTCTCCCTCTCCTCTCGACAGTTCCATAAACGAAGACTTAGACTAGGATTTATATTTGGACTCTTTCTCTCCTTCGGAAAACCTCCCAAAAACCGTAGGATTTATCCTCATAGCAACACTCTCCATCAGCCCAAGCAGCAACACGCAAACCAGACTCACGACCCCTTTCTCCACACAACAGAAGCACCTCACCACCGAAACCAGTTTCTGGAGTGTAAACCGAGAGCATCCAACACCAGCCGAAGCAGCACGCACGACCAACGCGCCCCAACGCCTCTCATCTGCTTTAACCCACGGAAACGGAGCAATGTCACCGTGCACCCTCCACTAGCACCTTCACAGCCAACGCGAAACCGCAGCAGCCAACCACCGAAGGAAGCCGACCATCCCCTGTTTTTGCACAACGAAAACAGAGCAGCCCGAGCATCACGTGAGCCCTGCGAACCTCCACCACCGAGCTCCTCTCCACCGGAAACCACCACAGAAACCGCCGGCCATCTCTGCCCCGTCGAGCCCACTTCGTTCCGGTAAGCCGCTGCCGTCCGCCACCTTCACCTCTCTCTGCGTACTCGGTGAACACAGCAGCCCCTCGGTACTCTCTCCCCCTCTCGGCGTCGCACCACCCAGCCCAGTAGACCAGCGGCTTCGCCTCGCTCCCGACCACCCAGAGCCGCCACAGCCCGTCTCCGTCGAGCACCTCCCTCTCGGTGAGCTCTCCCTGCTTCTCTCGCACTCGGCTCTGTTTGTTCCGTGTGTTGTAAATTATCAGCACATTTGAGCTCACAAACGGGCCTTGGGCCCTATGATAGTGGGCTTAGTTGTTTAGCATGTGTTTTAATAGTGTTTCGGGCCTTGTTTTAAATCTGATGGGCTAAATTCTTTATGGGCTAAGTTTGAGATTAATTAGTCTTATACTATGATAAGATTTGTAAATTAAATTGGACTGATTTTTATTATGTTTCAATAATTTTCAGTGACTTTTATTAAACTTAATATAAAAAAGTTGAGTTATATTTGATTAAATAAATATATTAATTATAAGATCTTTTTATAAGAAGGTATTTAAAGAAATTGAAATCTATTTTAAAGTATATTTCTATACTATTGATATTTTAATTAATAATCCAGTTAACTATTTAACTAGATTTTTAAGATTTCTTATATTATATTTTAAATTGAACAATTAAGAAATATGTTAAGAGTATTTTAAATGATATTAGTATTTATTAGATTTCTTTTTAAATTAAATAATTATGTTAATCATGAGATAGTAAATCTATTTTAAGAATTTAGATTTTATGACTTATTTTAAAATAGCCCTAGTATTTTACTAAGTAATAATATGTTATTAGTATTTTAAGTAATTCGAATATATAAGAATTTATTGATTTTATAGTGTTAAGCAAAATATTTATTTGACTATCTTTCATATTAGAAATTTAATTAAGTAAGATTATGCTACTAGTATTTAAAATAATGTAAGTTATAAACTTTCATTGATTTTACAGAATATTTTTATTCATTATATTCTATAGTGTGAATTTTATTAAGTAGAATATTAGGATATAGTTCCTAGACAGATTTAGCGACGTTTTAATACTTTATATAGGTGACGAGTTACGAAGTATTATTCAAGAAGAAACGCAATGAGGTAAGTAATTTGATCATAAATTAGGATCATTACAGTTCAGTTTATATTTAAGTATTATTCAAGCCAGTTTATTGATAGCCAATTTTTATGTACCACTCATGTCATATGCAAACATGTCATCCAACATAGCACAATCATGTCATTCTGCATCATGTTCAGATTCAGAAATTATAATTATGTATGTATTATATCATGCATCTCATGGTCATAAGACACGTAAACTATCTTAAGTTCAAGTGTAAGATAAGATCATATCAGTTAGTCAGATGGACATTCAGATGCATGGTGCCAATGCAGTTCAGTTCAGGGTGGTGTGCAAGCCACGAACTCAGTCGTGGTCCACCATAGTACGCTAGAGTACTATCAGCGGCTCCCCTCGTGGCCATGGGATGTGGGGCTGGTGCACAACCTCGCACACAGGGTTAAGTGTGTTGGCCAGTCAGTTAGTCAGTTCAATCAGTTAAATCAAAACAGTCAGTTAATTCAGATAAATCAGTCATGCACAGTATAGACATCAGTATGAACAGTCATGAATTTTAAGTTCTCAGCATGAAAAACTTTTATGAAAACCTTATGTTTAGTATGTTAACGATGTGATGGATTTCTTACTGAGTATTCAACTCATTTTTGTTTATTTTTATGTTTTTAACCACCCAGGTGATGATGATGATTACGAGCAGACAAGCCAGGATTAGAAGGAGCAGTTATTTTAGTTTCAGACCTTCTAGAATTAAATTATTTTATTGCTCTTATGACATAAATTATTCAGTTTATTCATTAAGTTTTTTTTAAGACATTTTTATCAGACAAAGTTTTATGAAATAAATCCTAAAATTGTCTTTTTAAATATGAGATCTCTTGCTGGGTTTATTTTATGTAAAACACGTGACACTCCTAGCCTACGGGAAGGGGGTGTTACAAGAGAGTTCAAGCTTGATCCAACTCTGCAAATTGGAACACACCCAGAACTTCTGGCCTTGAGATTCTGAGCTTAGAACAGAGTATTTGGAATTTAGAACTATAAATTTATTTCGATCACAAGTTGTCTACTACTAAAGATAGCTTTTGCCCTCCCATATTCTTATTGATAGTCCAAGGTGAGTGCTTTGGGGGCAGCTGGGGGGACAAAAATACAGATCTGGACTAAGTTCTACTACACTCAAGAATACCAAGCTACCCATGAAACAAGAGATGTGGTGCTCTAATGCAAAAACAACCAAAATAGCAACTAAGAATAGCAGCGAGGTGAACCTGCAAAAGTGAGGCAATTTCTCGATTTTCACATATTTACAACACATTAATTGTCACAAATTTCTCACCTTTTTCAACTAATTATTGCAGAAGAACGCCAATTTGTTTATATTCACAAATATTATGGATGAATCAGCTATGATGAAATTAAGGCATTGATGAAAACAGAGCAGGACTGGAAAATGGCATCTCGGCAATATTCTAAAGCGTTTCTAACTGCACTAAGCCTCAAAATGTTCAAGGACAACTCTAGGAAAGCCCTCCTCATTGAGTACTCACATGATCTGATATACATCAATTGGCCTTCGATAATTATGTATCTTTATGAAGATTTTCTTTGGCAAAAAGCGTTAAAGTTTTTTGGTGTTGTTGTTATACTTTTGAAACTGGAGATCATGGAGTCAAAGAGGGGCCCTCAACACTTAAACTGGGAAGTGGAGGGGTGTTGCGCTGTCCAAAAATAACGACTGCAACAGAGATGTAGGTGAGGAGGATGCAAAAAACATGTCAGGAGAGGAGTAAAGAAGGACAGCGCAGAATTGTTATCTTTAGTTTTTTTTTGTTTTTTTTTGTTTTGTATTTTTTTATTTTTTTGAGCAAAATATGAGTTTTTAGGTTGTCATTACCATCCCTTTCCATTATTCTTATACCATGTCAAGGTGCAGCACTATACTGAAAATGTATGGATCACAAACTCTTCAGATGTGTGTACCCAGAAAACCAACATAAGCGCACAGGAAAGCAGGAAACACAACGGAAAATAGCATTCTCACTATGAGGAGTCTTTTGAGTCCAACGAAGAAATAGAAGCTCCCATTGGTGAAGTTCGAAGAGTTGCTATCAGTGGTGCATCAAATCCTATTATACTTGAATTTATATTTCCACGGACATCCCACAAATATTTGCACCTAAGGTCTCTTTTAGCATTCTCTCTGCCTTGGGATGAGAAGTCTATGCTAAGGAACTTCAAATATCTTAAGAGTCTTGAATTTTGTATTGACTACCTATCACGAAGGCTATACGAAGATGGATTTCCCCCCTCAGATCAAAAGTCTCATCCACTTGAGATTCTTATCTCTAAGGAATATTGGTGTAAGAAGCATCCCATCTCTAGTAAATTTGAAGTGCATGCAAACACTAGATTTGCGGTCGACGTATTCTTATGAAGTTAATGTGCCAAATGATGTGTTCAGAAATATGGAGCACTTTCGGCATCTATTTCTACCTGTCTTTCAAAGTGAGTGGTAAGTTGCAACTAACTAATGCTAGTGAATATTCCTATTTTCATATGTGATGTTAAAGATCTGGAGGCTCGATTTGACGAGTTTGGAACGAAGTTAGTGCCTTCAAATTTCACATTCAATTGTCTTCATGTTCTTAAGATCAATCAAAATAGTCGGGATAAGAGATTGGATATAACGCCAGTGGTAACGAGTTGTCCTCACATATATCAGCTACGACTCCTTAATCAAATGAGAAATTGCCAAAACATGATGAAGTTTCTCCACATCTTGTTCAGTTAGAGTTAAATAAGACTCTTCTTGAGGATGATTTGTTCAGTTGAAGTTAAATAAGACTTTGGAGAAGTTTTCCAACTTAAAGATTGATGCCTACATAGGGATGAAGATGATTTTTTCTGTAGGAGGATTTCTTCAACTTCAATCCCTCATCCTTAGTTATTTATATGGAAGTTACGGGAGTGAGAGGTGGAGGAAGGATCCATGCCCAACCTCTGCCACTTGAAGATTAGAAGTTGCGGTCTGAGGGAGGTTCCAGATGGACTTCAGTTGGAAATCGTAGGCATGTTCTCGTCATTCGTAGAGAGACTAGGCGATGGAGGACAGGACTTTTACATTATACGACACGTGCCTTCACTCGAAGTCAAACAATGGTAATAAGGCTAAAACAAAAGTCATCATAATTAGAAGCAGTGTACATATTACTATATAGTGAAGATTTCATTTCATGAACTAAAAATTTTCAAATAATGTCTTGTTTGACAAACTCTGTAATTGATCTGATATTATTAATGAGAAATTCATTTAAAAAAAATGATATTGGATTTATGATTTGTGATTAAAATTAATTTTGATACTTTTTTATTAAAAAGGCTAGAAAATTAACTCTATTATAAATTATGATGTTGTAAATTATGATATTTCTTACGTTTGAAAATTTTTGTGAAAAGAAAGTCAATTTCTACAACTGGAAACTTTATATATATGTTTGTTGGAGTTGCGAACTGAATTTATTTCTGGTATTGGATTCATGAGGTTTTATTATTTGTAAGGGAAAATGTTACTCTACCCACTGGTGGTTACTGCTGTTATCGTTGGGATTTTTTATTTTATTTTTTAATTATTTATTTACTTAATTGTCAAGAAATTATTTTTTAATAATAATGTAATTTTTTTAAAAAATATTAAGTGCTAAAAAAATAAGTGTAAAAAAAAAAAACAATATAAACCAACAGAAGCTCAGTCATCTGTAAATGGGGAATAAGATAACTTTTTAGTCCAAGTTTTAAGATTTTTTTAATTTCTAATTTCAATTCAAACTTTTTTTAAACTTGAAAAGTATAAAAATCTTTTTCTTTGGTTAGTTGGAATTTCAGTGGACACGAACAATTAGGGCTTTTTGTTAAGGAATTGTTAAAGCATTTTTCTTGCATAAAAATAAAATATTAATGGAACTTTTTGGGTCTGATAACTCCTTCCACAGTCACAACTTAAATGGAACTTTAGAATACCACAAGAATGAAAACAATACCACGAGCTAGAACTTTAAATATTGGAACTTTAGATTACTATAAGAATGAAAAAATTTGGGCTTGGCGTTTCGACTAGGGCATGCTTGGACGGTTGGATAGTACTAAATTGATCTGTAAATATAAGTTAGATAGTTTAAGTTAAAATATTTTATTAGAATTTAGAAAATGAGAAAGAAAATTTTGAACAAAATTATTTTAAAAAAATAAAAATTATTTGAATATAATTTTTTTTTCAATAGGTAATCTTCTCATTTTGATCGTCTATTTTCATGCACTCTTTGTTGAACCTAGCCAAGTACGCATTTAGACTCTCATCCACCCACTGCTTAACGGTCAGGAGGTAGGCAGCCAAATGTATTTTCCTTCAAGTTGCCATAAACTGCATCAAGAATACTCGAGCAAACTCATTGAAATTGTCAATCGAGCCCCACTACGGGCCCCTAACTAGCATCTCGCAGCTCCCCTTTGGATCAGTGAGAAAGCTTGCAAGCTATCTCCCCGAGAAATCCATGCAAAGCTATATGAGCCTTGAAGGCCTCCAAGTGCTCAAGGGGATCTTTGGACCCGTCATACATCTCCATTTGCAAGTTGTCTGAGAGCATGTTGTAGCCAGCATACGAAGGACATACTATTTTTATAAAGATCTCGCAGATAGCACCACTGTTAACAATGTGTTTCATAAGTCGAGTATTGGGCTCAATCACTTGCAACATAGAGATGGTGATGGGCTTGGGGTGGAAGGGACACCTTCCATGCTTAAGTCAGTTCTTAAATCCTTAGGTTAATGACGAATGCGAGTTTCATTAAACTACTTTCCCTTTGTCATAGTACAGAGCTATTAAGAGATGGTAATTTGAAATCATTCCCCCCTCATGTGCGGGAAGTCGAGACAGACTTCCGTTCAATGAGTGGACAGAATATTTAATTAAATAAGATATAGTGTAGGGTTAGGATAGGTTTGGAAGGTGAGGGGAAATGCAAAATTCTTATTTCATCTCATCTCATCATTATAATTTTTTTAAATTTTCACACAAAATATAATAAACAATTCCCAAAACAATAATAATATTAAAAAATAATATTTTAAACTTTTATCTAAAACTAAAATTTCTTATCTTACTATCCAAACCTATCCTAAGAGTTTGAACTCAAGACCTCTATTTTGATATCATGTAAAATTATCACTTGTCCTAAAAATTTAAGATGAGAAAAAGTAGATTTTATTATTTATATTGATGTCTTAACAAGATTCAAATTTGTTTTCTTTTTATTGAACAACTATAAAGGCAATTTTAAATTAGTCCTTGGATATATAATGCATTATGCAGGATACATATGAAAGAATTTATAAGAGTAGTGACATTGACTTATCTAAGATTCTAAATGCCAATGTATTTCTAAAGTTTGGTTAAATATAAATAAAATGATTTGCATTACAGTAGTCAAAACGAGAAACCTCTACATATGAGATACACTACCACCAAAAATTCTTTCAAATTGAAAGATACAATGTTCATCTTCAAAAAGAATTATTTTATTTTAAAAATATACAACAACTGCATATTGGGATATTGCTCATAATTTTCTTGCTACTCGGTTGGACTTTTCACACTGGGATGCTGGATACAATTATTGGTGGACCTATATCAGTACATTGTCAATAATAGTCTTCAAAATTTATTTGGAAACCGAGTAACAGTTAAGAGGAAACCGTGTGGACCGGCCTTGCTGGACGATTTGTTGGACTCAGTTTTGGTTGAATCCTCTCGTCGTGATACCAAGCGTTGCACATCAATAACATGATATTTTCTTGCAAAACTTGAGTTTTGTTTCGTTCGTACTAAATAAATAAATCAACAGTGTTTGATTTAAACTTTGAAAGAGGTAGAAGAGGAATGAGATTTTAGTAGAATATATGCTTCAGCTTCACGAAAAAGAAATGTGTGGGAAAGATTTTTTTCTGAGTTTATTAGTTCTGTTGTTTGGGTTGATAAACAAAGTTTATAATGTTTTTTGGCTGATTAATAGAATTATTGTTATAAAAAAAATCTATTATATATACGTATTAAATTATATGTTTATCTCTAAATTGGATGGCCATAATAAAAATGAAAGAAGATATCCACACCGGGAGGGATGAGCCATAATAAAAATGAAAGAAGATAAGTATATAATTAGATGAGATGAGATGAAATGAGAATAGTTATGAAAACAAACGAGGATAAATGTTCATGAACCCATGTTGAGAATAATAATTCTATTGTTGTCATGATGGACTATTATTATTCGTAGCTTTTAATCGATCTTAATTAATTCTCAAGTCTCTTTAATTTTAACTATGATATGTAATCTTATATTTACTATCCCATCCCTTCTAAACTTGCTATCCATGCATACTAAGGTTCTTTGCCTCTTCTATTGAGATATCGGAGATAAAATATAAAAATAAAATAAAATATTGTTAGAATATTATTTTTTAATATTATTATTATTTTAAAATTTGAAAAAATTAAATTATTTATTATATTTTATATAAAAATTTAAAAAAATTATAATGATTATGAAATAAAATAAGATTAAATAAAAGACTCACTATCCAAACCAATCCTAGTAGAAAGTTTTTGTGAACAAAACTCGCCGATTACTTCAAAACGTAGAACATATATGCATCACGTAGGAATAATAACAGCTGATTTCTCCTAGCTAGCTACGTATTTTAGTTCTCTTTTCGAAGAAAATGAATAAAAAAAAAATTACACCACATGGATGAAGGCCATAAAGAATAATTAATGAGGAATAGGAGGGAGTTTCACTGAACTTTCCCTCCGTCAAAGAGTCAATTTTTTTTTTCAAAAAAAAAACAAAATATAGGCAATTTGTAAGTCCTTAGAAAAATAAGGCGTAGTGCATGGTTACATATTAAAAATCTGGCTTTGATATTGAGTCGAGCAAACTTTTTTATAAAAATTGAGATAGTAAATAAGTTTTACTAAACATTTAAAACGAATTTAAAATGTATTTAAATATTATGAATTTAAATATATTGATGAAGTTTGTAAAAAAAATTGAGTATTACCATTAAACTGGAAGAATAATGCTAAGTGTCTCGCTCTCAGGTTCTGTTGGGAGTTACCGCTTTCACTTTAATATATTTTTTTATATGTTTTTTTTAATTCCTTTTTATATAGATCTTTTTAATAATTTTAAATATTTTTTTAAAAAATTATAATATTATTAAAAAATATTTTCTTGATCATAAATAATTTTTTATTTTATTTAGTGATTAAAGAAATATCTTTTAATGATTTTTTTACTTTATAATTAAAAAATATTTTTTAATAATGTTTTAAATTTATTTTATTTTTAAAAAATATTAAAAAATATTAAAAAAATCTATATAAAAAATAATTAAAAAAATACATAAAAAAACACCTGCTAGAGCCCGCGGTAGCTCCAACTGGAGCCGCCAGCGGTGGCTCTAGCAGTACTATAAACAGAAATTTTCATCTGACACCTTTGTGCCACTTTCACGCCAAACCAAGAAAATGTAAAAAAAAAATAAAAAATCGAAGGCAAATAAGTTTGTAAGTGGGTTCACGTGGGTTTGTCAGGTGGGTTCAGTAATATTCTGAAATCTCAACGTCAGATGTGGGGCCAGCCAATAATCTCACAACTGCACTCAGATTCGAATGCTTTTGGATGTTTAAACTTTAAAGCAATTTAAAAATGAGTGCACTCAGCGAGTTGTGCATCCAAACGAGCATGGCCCAATAAAAGTTAGAGGAGATGTATAAAGATTAAAGGGTACTATATGTTTCACGCGGTTTCGGTGTGGACCCTACTCTTTCCATGCTTCTTTTCCCATTAAACCAGCAACACCACATATCACAATACGTTCTTGCAAAATCTCAGCCAGTTAGAGCACTTCTAATAATTTATATATCTTATTTTTTAAAATATATTATTAAAATATATTTTTTTTATTTTATATACTGACTTTTATAATATATCATACATTCGTTTATTTTTATTTTTTTTATATTACATTATTTAATAGTTTGTTGAAAAAAAATTACATAGAAAAAGAAATTATTGTGAGAGATAAAGTACATAAAAAGAGAATAAATAAATAAAATATTTTTACATTTGTGAATAGTTCATGCTAAATATAGCTTAACACTATAGTAAAATGTAAAATAGATTTGAAAATAGATGATCTATTAGAAGCATTTTTAAGCTACTTTTCTTCAAATTTTACATAAAAATAAGTTTTACAAAATTCATTAGGAGTGCTCTTACAATCAAAGTTCGATCCCATCCATCCCCTCTTTTACGTGAAGAAAAATGGCAGATGCTATCGTCTCTATTGTGGTGGAAAGGCTTGGTGATTTGCTCATACAAAAAGCAATATCCTTGCACGGGGTGAGTAACCAAGTTGAACTGCTACAGGATGAGCTCAAACTGATCCAAAGTCTCCTAAATGAGTTTAGAAATTTTCATGAAAGACTAGGATTACTCTGCGGTCCAGCCCGCTCAAGTTGATTGCCTTCAACTTTTTAGTTTTTTTTTTTTAATTTTTAATTTTTTTTCACATTTTTTTTATATATTTAAATATTTTTTAAAAATAAAAAAATAAACCAATACACATAAAATTACTTCTTTAATCACTAAATAAGAAAAAAAAATTAACCAACGTTCAAACTAGAGTATGTTTTTCCTTTACAAAAAATTATAAAATAATTAAATCTCATCATTAAACAATATTGTTCATCTACACCTTCATCCCATTACTAGGGGTGAAAATTTAAACCGGAAAATCGGTCCGAACCGGACCGGACCGGACCGGATTTACCGGTTTTGAACCGGTCCGGTCCGGAACCGGTTTTTAAAATCCGTAAACCGGCCGGAACCGGTCCGGTTCCGGTTTTAGGATTTTCCGGACCGGACCGGACCGGTTTATAAATATATATATAAAAATTAATATTTTATATATAAGTTTTATTAAAAATTAAAATTATAAAAAATATTTTTTATATATTAATATATATAAGTTTTATATATAATGTATAATTAATAAATTATATTATTATTAATATAATTATATATAAGATAATATTATTAAAAAGTAAAAGTTTAATCTTAAAAATGAAAATTTAATCAATTATAACATAAAATATTAATCTCAATTCTTAAATATCAACATTTGTAATATACTAGACTATATAAATTTATAAATTTATAAAATGTAATGTGTATCCTTGATAAGAAAAAAAATTTGAACGAAATTGTTCAAAATTTTTAATTTGAGAAATGCTTTAGTGATAAATAAATTCTATAAATTAATTAATTTAACAAACTGACGTAACTTACTATGTTATATTAGATTATAAAAATATTTTTATTGTAAAATAGATCTAACATAATATCATATAAAATATTCATGTCAATATATTATATAACTATACTAATATATAGTTTATAATTGATACTAATATATAGCTATACTAAATCACTATAATTAATACTAATATATAGCTATATTAATAGTCTAATATTAATACTATTATATAATCTAATAATTTATATAGCTATACTAATATATAAGTCTATAACTATTTAACTAATACTAATAGTTTAATATAGAGTCTAGACTATAGTTATAACTTATACTTATAGTAATATAGTTACACTTACACTAAATCACTATAATTAATACTAATATATAGCTATACTAAATTACTAATAGTCTAATATTAATACTATTATATAGTCTAATAATTTATATAACTATACTAATATATAAGTCTATAACTATTTAACTAATACTAATAGTTTAATATAGAGTCTAGACTATAGTTATACTAATACTAATATAGTTACACTTACACTAAATCACTGTAATTAATACTAATATATAGCTATACTAAATTACTAATAGTCTAATATTAATAATATTATATAGTCTAATAATTTATATAGCTATACTAATATATAAGTCTATAACTATTTAACTAATACTAATAGTTTAATATAGAGTCTAGACTATAGTTATACTTATACTAATATAGTTACACTTACACTAAATCACTATAATTAATACTAATATATAGCTATACTAAATTACTAATAGTCTAATATTAATACTATTATATAATCTAATAATTTATATAGCTATACTAATATATAAGTCTATAACTATTTAACTAATACTAATAGTTTAATATAGAGTCTAGACTATAGTTATACTTATACTAATATAGTTACACTTACACTAAATCAATATAATTAATACTAATATATAGCTATACTAAATTACTAATAGTCTAATATTAATAATATTATATAGTCTAATAATTTATATAGCTATACTAATATATAAGTCTATAACTATTTAACTAATACTAATAGTTTATTATAAACTATAGTTATTAATATAGACTATAGTTATACTAAATCACTATAACTAATACTAATATATAACTATATAACTATACTAATATATAAGTCTATAACTATTACAAATTTAAAAAAATTTAACTATCATTTATACTATTACTATTATTATACTAAATTACTAATGTCTAATATAACTTTACTAATATCATTATATTATATTAATTTCCTATAATCTAATAACCCAAACGGCACCATTTTCCTAAATCACTAAAACTCTACCCTAAATCAGTGAATCACGGATTCACTCACAGTCTCTCCCTGCCCCGACTCTAATCTCCCGATTTTCACTCTGCTCTCAGCCTCTCACTCTCACGGACTCAGCCACTCACTCTCAACTCTCCCGATTCTCACTCTGCTCTTAACTCTCCCGTCTCTCACTCAGTCACGACTCACGACTCACTCTCAACTCTCCCTTCTCTCACTCTCGAGCCGTCTCTCACTCTCTCTTCTCTCAAATCTCTCTGCCGAGGCCCGAGTCTCCGATTCTCCATCAACTTGTAACGAACCACGGTAAGTTTGTTTATTTTTATTGTTTTCTATTTTTGAACTTACATACTAGCATTTTTGTGATTGGGTTTTGTGATATTAGGGTTTTTGTGATTGGGTTTTGTGATTTGTGATTTTAGGGTTTTTGAATCCGAAATTTAGGATTGGGTTTGTGAAATTTAGGATTGGGTTTTGTGAATCTGTGATTGGGTTTGTTGAATCCGAAATTTATTTTGATTGGGTTTTGTGAAATTGTGTTTGTAATATTAGGGTTTTGTGATTGGGTTTTGTGTTTGGGTTTTGTGAAATTGTGTTTGTAATATTAGGGTTTTTGTGATTGGGTTTTGTGTTTGGGTTTTGTGAAATTGTGTTTGTAATATTAGGGTTTTTGTGATTGGGTTTTGTGATTTGTGATTTTAGGGTTTTTGAATCCGAAATTTAGGATTGGGTTTGTGAAATTTAGGATTGGGTTTTGTGAATCTGTGATTGGGTTTGTTGAATCCGAAATTTATTTTGATTGGGTTTTGTGAAATTGTGTTTGTAATATTAGGGTTTTGTGATTGGGTTTTGTGTTTGGGTTTTGTGAAATTGTGTTTGTAATATTAGGGTTTTTGTGATTGGGTTTTGTGTTTGGGTTTTGTGAAATTGTGTTTGTAATATTAGGGTTTTTGTGATTGGGTTTTGTGATTTGTGATTTTAGGGTTTTTGAATCTGAAATTTAGGATTGGGTTTGTGAAATTTAGGATTGGGTTTTGTGAATCTGTGATTGGGTTTTGTGAATCTGTGATTGGGTTTGTTTTTTTCCTATTTAATGTACTTACTAACTTTTTATTGGAATTAATTGCTTGATTTATTTTCATATAATTGCAAGGTTTGTTGAATGGACTATTGGAGTTGGTGGCTTGGTGAATATCTATTGGTTCGAGTTGTAAATTTTTTTGTTGGATGTTCTAATTTGGATTTGTAATTTGGACTTGTAATTTGATGGATTTTGGACTTATAATTTAGACTTTTAGTGTTTAGACTTGTAATGTTTTGAATGTGTAAATTTGTAATGTTTTGGACTTTTGGAATTTGGATTTATAATTTGTTAAGACTTTTAGACTTCTAGTTTGGACTTTTGAACTTATTTTATTCCATAGCAGAATTTTATTCCATAACAGATTTTTTTTTCCAGTTTTTGTAATGGTTATATTTATAGTAAAACAGATTTAGTAAAGCAGAGCTGCAGATTTAGTAAAGCAGATTTTTGAAAGCAGTTTTTTTTTTAGTAAAACAGAATTTTTAGTAAAGATGAAACATATTTTTTTTAATAAAGCATATTTTGTAATAAAAGTATAACAGATTTTGTAAAGCAGTTTTTTTTTTTTATAGGCAGATTTTTAATGACAACATATCAAATTTACATTTTAAAAAAACCGAAAAACCGGACCGGACCGGACCGGAAACCGGTTAAACCGGAAGTACCGGTTTATAAGGTTAACCGGGGCGTAATCGGTTTTGAAAAATACAAAACCGGTTATACCGGTTCGGTCCAAGATTTTTCCAAAAACCAGACCGGACCGGACCGGTTACACCCCTATCCACTACCACGCCAAACCTACAGTCCTAAGACAAGAAAATCGAAGGCAAGGGAACTTTGTAGGTGGGTTCACGTGGATTTGTCAGGTGGGTTTCACTATTCTAAAATCTAAACTTTATCAGTTGTGGGCACAGCCAATAATCTCATCTTTAAACTGCACTCAGATCAAAATGCTTTTGGATGTTCAAAACAGTTTAAAAATAAAATGCATTCAGTTGAATTGTGAAACGAAATCTATACGTTTAAAATTTTAAATGGTCAAAATAGTTTAAAAATGAAGATTCACATTTGCAAATTTTCGAGAGACCCACTTGAAAAATCTCTTTTACATTGAAAATAGTATAAACATTATACTTACTTAGAAGATCTACTTGATATGCATTATCATTAATTTGTTCAAGAATTTGAAAAAGTCCATCCAAGCTACTCCTGTCATTAACAGTAAAGACATTAAATCTAAAGGAGTGAATGGATTAAGTCTATAAACAATTTCAAAATGTAAAAATTTATTAGTAGCATGAACACTCCAATTATATGTGAACTCAATAAATGGTAAACAATACTGCCACAAATGTTTATGCAACATATCTAAAGTCTTCCTTACACCAAAATGACCACTCCAATTATATACAAACTCAATGAATAGCAAAAAATGCTCCCACAAACGTTCATGCAACACATCTAAAGTCTTCCTTGCACTAAAATGACCCCTCCAATTATATGCAGACTCAATGAATGGCAAGAAATACTCTCACAAACGTTCATGCAACACATTAATGAATGATAAACGATACTCCCACAAACTTTCATGTAACATGTCAATGAATGACAAATGATACTTCTACAAACGTTCATGCAATATATCTAAAGTCTTCTTTGCACAAAAATGACCCCTCCAATTACATGCAAACTCCATGAATGCCAAGCAATACTCCAACCCATGGTCACGCAACACGTTTAAATCCATTTTTCACCATAATGATCTATCAAACCATATACATGCACAAGTAACTCATGCATAAGACTAGTAGGCTCACAAAGTTTATTCTCTCGAAATAAATATCAATCTAGTTTATAGCACTTACCAAACGATACATTCTCACACGCTCCATACACACTAGCAAAGTCATCATCATTAGCATGCAATTCCTTATCATATTCAAATCTTAATAACTTTGCATCTAAAATGAAGATAAGGATATACCTTCTTGTTAAAGCATTAAACACAAAATTTTCATTTCCTTGTGTGTATTTAATTACATGAAGAAAAGTCTCAATGCAGTCCTCACACTTAGCATGCATTCTAGTCAACAACTTACCTTGTCCCTTCAAGTGTGTCAATAACTCATATTCTTCAAAAAAAAGTCGGGTTGGAATTATCGCACCTAGCACAAAATCAATGTAGTGCTCTATCTCCCTTATAAGGGCAATCCACTAAACACCCCGCTAGGAAACACGACTTCATATCCCTTCAACAAAGAGACAACAACAGTAGTCAAACATATGTCAAGTTCGTTACTATTAAGACTCGCCTTTGCATAAAAACTCTCTTTTCTCTTTGTTTTTCTCTCACTTTCTTCTCTCTCTCTTTTCTTTCCACTCACCTTTTATTTTCCACTCTCTTTCTTCTTTTCACTCTCTTTTTCTGTCACTCACTTTTTCTTCATCTTTTTTTGAATTTTCGACTTCACAATTATTTTTCAACTCATTTTTTATTTTTCTTGAGGTCTCAACCTCAGTCTCATCTTTTTTCTCTCTAATTTTTCTTTCTCTCTCCTTTTCGACCTCACTATTTCTTTTTTTCATAATCTCACATTCACTCTTGCTTTTTAGCTCAATCTCACTTTCACTTATGCTCTTTACCTCAATCTCTTTTTCACTTTTTCATTTTTGATCGCTCTCAATTTCACTTTTTCTTTTTTTATCACTCTCACTTTCACTCTTTCTTTTCTGAGCAACCTCACTTTTCAATTTTAGTTAGTCCTCATGGACTTGTGTTGAAGTTAAAAGAGCAAGTTTGATTTTTTTCCATCTTTTTGAAAACTGTACATGTTCCTTAACTCATCATGGATTGACTCGTTCGAAAATGAGCAGCCCAAAGGCCATCCCAAGTGCAGGAGCGTGTCGTGTAGTAATTAGGAATAAATTCCTAGATCGTCTCCACAGGGAAAGTGCTTAAAAATCAAACTCGTGTAAAATGGTGGAAATAGTTACAATGAGAGAATAAAAATAAAAATGATGATATGTGCAATGAATGTGGGAGTGCAATGGAAATGAAAATTTACTAATCATGGACTAGATTCATGTTTGTTGATTTTGAGTGGATGATGAAAAGTAAAAAATTAAAAGACAAGACAATAAATTAAAATTGATGAAAATTAAATAACTGAAATGTAAATGGACAATAAAATTTAAATGACATAAAAGTAAATTGCAAAAATTAAAAGTGCAGAAAAATTAAATGACAGTAATTAAAATTGCAGGAAATTAAAGTGCGAGGAAATTAAATGACGGTAATTTAAATTGCAAGAAATTAAAATTGCGAGAAAAGTAAATGACTGTAATTTAAATTGTAGGAAATTAAAAGTGCGAGAAAATTAAAGGACAGTAATTTAAATTGCAGGAAATGAAAATTGCGAGAAAATTAAAGGACAGTAATTTAAATTGCAGGAAATTAAAAGTGCGAGAAAATTAAATGACAGTAATTCGAAATTTAATAAAAACAAAAATTGTAAGGAAATAACTCGATATTTGGAAATGGAGACTGTGTTCTCCAGCCCAAAAATCTGAACTTCCAATTAAAGTAAACTCTCAAAAATAAAATGGACTCTCAACATTTATTAAAAATTTACTCACTAAACAAACTCAAAACTGAAAATAAAAACTTACAAAAAATAAAATTCACTGAGCCACACATTGAAACTGATTGATGAATAAATTACACAACATTAAAAATTGAACTCATAAAAAAAACTGACTACTCACTGACACTCTAACTCTCTATTCCAGACACACTCTAACACTACGACTCACTAATCTCTAACTCACTCCTTAATTTCCTTCTCCAGTCCGCGTACAGCCCTTATATAGGCATCAGAATAATGTTGTGCTGTGTCTGTCCGTGATCCCTTGTCTCCCACTAACATTTGCGTTGAAGACTTGCATTTATGGGCTACAGACTGGTTTCTATTCTTTTCTTTCTTTTATCTGATCCCATGTCTGTTTGTCTGGTTCCCACATGCATGTTTCTTTTGTTTTTTTTCTCTTTTTTTTCTCTTTTCTTTCTTTTTCCAGCGTTCTCTCTTTGCGGTTTTCTTTTCTTTCTCCTCTTTTTTTTTTTTTCTTTTCCCGCATGCGTGCTGCGTTCCATTTTCTTCTTCGTTTTGTTTTCTTTCTTTTTCTCTCAGTTATTTCTCTTCTTCCCGCATGCATACTGCTTCCGCATTATTTCCTTTCTTCCCTTTTTATTTTTGCTTTCCCTTTTTTTTTCTGTTGCACTGAACCGCACCGAGTGATTTTCTTTTCTCTTCCACTGCTTTGCTGAACTACAGCCGACTGCACTGCATGTAGTTTCTTTTGCTTCTCTTTTTCTGCTCTGTATGAACCGCACCGACTGCTCTCTTTTCTCTTCCACTGTTGTGCTTGAAGATGAAGGTTGGCAGCGAAGTGGAGGTGCTTCCGGGGTGATGGAGTGCTGCTGTCGTGGCGGAGCTTTGGTCTTCGGTATTTTCTGGTGATCATCGGAGATGCAGGGTGGTGTGGAGTAGTGCAGAAGTGGCGGAACCGGGTGGCTGCATGGTGTTGTGCATGAGGTGGAGCTGGCCGTGGCGTTGGACAGTTCTTGGCCGTGCATGGGGTGGAGGAATGATCGCCGGCGTCGTCTGGTGTTGCTGGTGGCTGCAGATGGGTGGAAGACGGCCCACGGTGGCGGCTCGAAGCTGCTGTGCACGGTGGCACTGTAGCTCGAGACGCAGTGCGGGAGGTAGACGATGATCAAAACGACGTGCCGTTCATGTCGAAACGGCACGTCGTCGGCTGCAAACGGCAGGCAATTCTCTTGTTCAAAACGACATGTCGTTTTGTGAAAACGACATGTCGTTTGCCTCAGACGACAGAAACGACCAACGTGCAAAACGACATGTCGTTTTTACTAAACGACATGTCGTTTATGACCTGCGCAGAAAAATAAAATAAAATAAAATAAAATAAACTAAAACAAATAGAGTAATAAAAAAAATAAAATTAGAAAAATAAAATAATTAATTAATTAAAAATTAAAAAAAAACTAAACTAGAATATTAAAAATGTATTGTACATGTGAGACAATAAAATCAAATTAAATCACAAGTTATAAAATATAAGCATAAACTATGCTTTTAATCAATTTAATTCATAACTTAGATTTATTACCTCTTGATCATTTTTTCATCTAAAATCAACGATAAAATAATAAAATAATTAAGAATACATTGATTTTAAATGTATAAAATATGCAATAATGCAGCTCAATCACACCCTCCAACTAACCTTTTGCTAGTCTCTGAGCAAAATAGTGAAAATTAATTGAGATGAATATTGCATAAAGCTCGAAATCCAAACAAAAGTAATCAAACACAACAACGAATTCTCACAAAGTGCGACACGTGACTATCAACTCCCAGGGCTATATTCACAAAGTCTGTCTCAACAATCTTTCATTAAGAATTGGGGAAAAATCTCAGAACTCAGATGTGTGTGTAGCTAAATTGTTCTTCATTACTAGTCATGATTCGTCATAGGATTTTTCAACCTTAAGATTGATCATTTCTGATTCTAACTACCTCAAAGCCTAAGGGACTAGCAGTTTTCACGCAAACTCTGTTTAAAAGTTGAACACTCAACCCCCAAAGTTTGGGTAACTGTTTCTAGCCCTTTTCTTAGGAAAACTCACTGCTTCATCCTTAAATATATATATTTTTTAATTATTATCATTTTTTTTAAACGGATTCGATCAGTGGGGAATCGAACCCAGGACCGTGCGCCTAATCCACACATTCCCAAGTTCGCCCTTACCACTGAGACAGATCCATGCTCTTTTTTTCTCTTTTTTTTTTTTCGAAAGGCTCGGTAGTCCTGCAGTTTACTTCTCCAGTGTTAAATCAACGAATAGTAATGAAGAACACTACAAGTGTAGGCATGTGTAGACTGTCATTCAAGATTTTCCCTTCATTATATAAATCATGCCAAGTCTATCTCAATGAATATAGCATCCTGGTATTTCAAGTCATACATCAAGCAAAATATGATGCATCAAAAATTATGTTCTATGCTTAGGGTTGAAAATAAATCTTCATAAAAATTAATTTCGTTCATCTACACCACCAAGATGCTCAAATTTCACAAAATGAAAGAATAGAGTGTGTGTCAATCATGTGTATCTCAGTGCATATTGCATTAAAGCAAAAATTGTGTAATCCAATGCACACATACTAACAAAGAAAAGATGAGCAATAAAAGAAAAATTAACATAGAAACTAAAGAAAGAGAAACAATCAACAAACAACAACTTAGAAAATAAGCAATTATGTAATCCATCATACACACGTAAAATCAAACAACATATAAACTAAACAAAAAGAGACAAGAAATAACACAAAATAAACAACAAGATGCAATAACAGAAACAGTATTTAAGTAAGTATGAAAGTAGAGAAAACTCCCTGGATCAGTGGGAAATGCTTTGGGGTAAAAACTTTTCTTGCAAAAAATTCTTCATGCACTCCATTCCAGTGTTTAAATATTCTCAGCAATGAAACACTCGAGTTGGATCAAGTTTGAAACAAAGATGATCTGTCAACTGAGTCAAATGAGTGTTCATCCAATTGTAGTAAACTTGAAATTTAACAAGTGTCATAAATCCCGAGATCCGACAGTTGTCATGAGTCACGGAGCCTTGGATCTCGTGCAATGGAACCGTTATGACAAACACTTTAAGCCTCGAGCTCCGTCCTGGGTCCATATCGTGCTGTAAATTGCAAACGGACAATTGCTTTATGGCCTCGAGTTGTGCTCCGGGTTCTGCCTGAATCAATCTTTGCTGAGCCTTTGAATGCTTCGGGCCTCTATATAAAGGACCATCTCCACCCTCTTGAAACACATAACAATCTCTGCATCTCTCGTATTTTTTTTTTCTTTCTTTTCTTTTCTCATACCTCTCATAGCTTCTCTCATTTTCTTCAAATGGCTGAGCAGCATTCTGTCAATAATATCCCCGATTTGAATCAGGTACCAATTACGCCTCAACAATTGCACTTTTGTCCTGATGCCGTCAACACCATGGTTGGGGCAGAGGTATATTTCTCTACCCGGTCCGATGCCGAAGTTGTTTCAGGATCGAGAATGCTCGGTGCCCAATATGCTGCTTCTATTACAACCATATCCCGGAGGTTACTGTTACGAGTGAGTGAAACTGATCAACTTAAATCTCAAATTTCTAAATTGCAGCAAAAAATTGTTAATAAACGTAGAAAAAATAAAATATTAAGACAAGAAAATAAGCAATTAAAAAAATGTGCGGACTGGTATGCTCAAAACCTGCAACCACGAATAACAGAGCTGGAATGAGAGAAGGAACAAATACTCAGCCAACATCAGCAATTAACAGCAGAGGTCCAGCGTTTAAAAGAAACAGGGAGTCAGTCTGCTGTTTAATCTTTGCTTGCTTGTTTTGTTCTTTATTTCCAACTCTATAAAATTAGTCTTGAGCATTAAGGTCCATTTTTTTTTTTTTTATATGAAACAAAATCAGAAAAAGAAAAGACTCATTCAAAACGGGTTTTCTAAAACTCAATATCCCTAAAGAAATACCGTCAAACAAATGGGATAACTGGCAAGATAACTACTCTGCCAAAGCGGACACTTGCGATCATTGTGCTATCGCGTGTCGGTATCACTTCATCATGCCAGGAAATCCTGAACGCTGACATGGTATTTTTTTATTTTTATTTTTATTTTTAGAATGCAATTTCCTCCCCCCAACTGAACAATGCAGTGTCCTCACTGTTTAATGAAGAAGAAAATTAATGTAAAGAGAAAACAACGCAAAAGGAAGAGAAAAAAAAAATATGAGTAAATAAACAACCACACAACACAAGAAATAAATATAAATAATTAAATAAACAAATAAATAGCACTCAAAAATCACAAGGTGTCTGTACAAGAAGAGTTTCACCTGGATCATGAGGAAAATGATTTTTCCTATTGGCTGCATTGGGTTTTCTATGATCAATGCACATTCTCCAGCCAGAGACCGTTTTAGTTGGAATCAACTCATTTTTCTCATTTTTGACAACGGTTAAACCAGATTTTTTTGGACTTACCAGTGCTTCGCTGTCTGAGATGGGATAGATGATACCTACTGTCAGTAGCTTGAGCACTTCCTCTTTGACAAATTCCTTTATGATAGGATTGAACCTACGTTGAGCATCACAAACCGATCTAACATCAGAGAAGGGAAAAGTCGAGCAAATAAATTCTGTAGGTGTCAGATCCTCTACAGCATTCAAATCACTTGTGTTATCAAAATGTGCTGGCATCTTGCAATCATTAAAAACATTCAATTCAAGTGCCATGTTCCCAAAAGTAAGCTTTAGAACTCCACTTCTGCAATTTATCAAAGCATTTGACGTAGCTAGAAATGGTCTTCCGAGGATGACAGGAGCTTGGTAAATAGTGGACGCCGGCTGCTGCATATCAAGAACTACAAAATCCACTGGGTAGTAAAATTTTTCCACCTGGACTAGCACATCCTCAACAATACCCCTTGGCACCTTGATTGATCTATCAGCCAACTGTAATACGATGGATGTCTTTTTCAGCTATCCCAGTCCCAACTGCTCATATAATGAAGATGGAAGCAAGTTCACACTGCTCCCTAAGTCAAGTAGAGCTCTCCCAATGCGTGACTCACCGATCATAATGGAAATATTGGGAGAGCCGGGATCACCGTACTTTTGAGGAGTCTCGTTCATTATCAATGCACTGACTTGTTGTGTTAGGAAGGCTTTCTTTTTAACATTCAGTTTTCTCTTCACTGTGCATAAGTCCTTCAAAAATTTTGCATATGACGGGACCTGTTGTATAGCATCCAAGAATGGAATATTAATCTTCACTTGCTTGAAGATTTCATATATCTCAGTGTGGTATTTGTTCTTTTGGCCAGATGATAATCTTTGAGGATAGGGAACCACAGGTTGGTACCCCTTATTTGATTCAGCCTCTGTAATCACAAGCTCTTTTGACTCCGGTCTCTCCACCTCTGGTTCTTTTTCAGCTTCTTCAGGCTCCATCATATCTTCAAGTGTAGGGGCAACTTCCGGTTTATCCATAGTTATCTCCGGTTGGGGGACTTCCTTTCCACTTCTCAAAGTAAGAACAGCATTTACTGTCTCAACAACATCTTCTGAGATATTATGTACCTGTTGTGGTTGTTGCCGGTACACTTGAGGGTTGGGTTGAGGCTGTGCTGGGAACTTCCCTTTCTCCAGAGTGCTCAATGTTATGTTCATCTTATTCATGGTGCCTCGCAATTCATTTATGGCCTGAGTGTTTTGATTGTTTGTGGTGGCCTGGATCTGCATGAATTGATGAAGTGTATTGGCCATCTGTGCCATACTTTCATCTAAAGATTTTTTTGCAGGTGGTGGTGGCTGAGAACTTTGTGAGGCTACATGAGGCGGAGATCCTGGAAGTGCTGCAAAAGGATAGCTTTGAGGATTCTGATATGGTGGCTGTAGGGGCTGGGAAACAATTTGATGAAATGGCTGCTGGGATTGAGGAACAATCTGATGAAATGGCTGGTGAGGAGAGGGAGGGGATCGGCCAGGCTGATCATTTCTCCATGAGAAATTCGGATGATTCCTCCACCCAGGATTATATGTATTTGAGAAAGGTTGATTCTGTGTTCTGTTGACCCAATTAGCTGATTGCATCTGTTCTGGTTCATTTTCCTGAATTACGGGCATGATTGGGCAGTCTTGAGTCTTGTGGTTTGAGTCAGTGCACAAAGAGCACGCCTCTACAGCTTTTACGGCCTTCACTTTTTCTGTCTCCATGACCTCCAATCTTCTGGTTAATGCAGTTATTCGGGCTTGAACATCAGTATCCTCCTTTATCTCATATTTGCCTCCACCAGTAATGGTTCTTAGTGGTTGTGGTGCCAATGAAACTCGATCAGTCCGAGTGTTCCATTGTAGGGCACTCTCAGCAAGATAATCAAAAAATGATAGTGCTTCGTCAGGTTCTTTGCTAAAGAACTCTCCGTTGCACATGGTTTGGACAAATTGCTTGCATTCTGGAGAGAGACCGGTGTAAAAGTAATTCACCAGTCTCCAGGATTCAAAACCATGATGTGGGCAGATGTTCATCAAATCCTTAAACCTTTCCCAGCTGATATGAAAAGTTTCATCAGGCTTTTGGTTGAACTGACTGATTTTTTCTTGTAATGATTGAGTTCTTTGAAAAGGAAAAAATTTCTTTAAAAATTCATGTTGCATGTCAGACCAACTGGAAATAGAATTAGGCCTCAAAGAGTTAAACCAAATTTTTGCTTTGTCCTTTAGAGAGAAAGGAAACAATCGAAGCCTAATGTATTCATCAGTATTGGTCCTGTTGATGAACGTGGTTCAAGCCAACTCAAAATCTGTCAGATGTTGGTAGGGACTTTTAGAATCCATCCCATGGAACTGAGGTATTACTGACATCATGCCATGCTTTATGGAAAAATTAGGTGCATCATTTGGTAACAAAATGCATGAAGGTGTAGTGGTGCGAGTGGGTTGCAAATACTCTTTAAGAGTGCGTGGTGTAGGCACAGCCATTGCTTGCTCGGTTTCAGAGTTGTCGCTTGTAGAGGAGACAAAAAGGGTGTCTGTCTCTAAGCAGTGTGAACTACTATTGGTACTTGATGCAACTCTACACAATCTATTTGAACTGTCTCTCACCCAAAACATGAAACATCAGTCCAAAATAGAAAAGAGAAGATCCAAGCAACTTTATAGTAGGTGAAAAATGCCCTTTTTTAAAAAAAAAAAATTTTTTTTTTTTAAAATTTTTTTTTTTAAATTTTTTTATAATAAAAAAATAAAGATGAAAATCACGAGTTTAAATTTACGACAAGCATCTTTCCCCGGCAACGGCGCCAAAAACTTGACTCGTTCGAAAATGAGCAGCCCAAAGGCCATCCCAAGTGCAGGAGCGTGTCGTGTAGTAATTAGGAATAAATTCCTAGATCGTCTCCACAGGAAAAGTGCTTAAAAATCAAACTCGTGTAAAATGGTGGAAATAGTTACAATGAGAGAATAAAAATAAAAATGATGATATGTGCAATGAATGTGGGAGTGCAATGGAAATGAAAATTTACTAATCATGGACTAGATTCATGTTTGTTGATTTTGAGTGGATGATGAAAAGTAAAAAATTAAAAGACAAGACAATAAATTAAAATTGATGAAAATTAAATAACTGAAATGTAAATGGACAATAAAATTTAAATGACATAAAAGTAAATTGCAAAAATTAAAAGTGCAGAAAAATTAAATGACAGTAATTAAAATTGCAGGAAATTAAAGTGCGAGAAAATTAAATGACGGTAATTTAAATTGCAAGAAATTAAAATTGCGAGAAAAGTAAATGACTGTAATTTAAATTGCAGGAAATTAAAAGTGCGAGAAAATTAAAGGACAGTAATTTAAATTGCAGGAAATGAAAATTGCGAGAAAATTAAAGGACAGTAATTTAAATTGCAGGAAATTAAAAGTGCGAGAAAATTAAATGACAGTAATTCAAAATTTAATAAAAACAAAAATTGTAAGGAAATAACTCGATATTTGGAAATGGAGACTGTGTTCTCCAGCCCAAAAATCTGAACTTCCAATTAAAATAAACTCTCAAAAATAAAATGGACTCTCAACATTTATTAAAAATTTACTCACTAAACAAACTCAAAACTGAAAATAAAAACTTACAAAAAATAAAATTCACTGAGCCACACATTGAAACTGATTGATGAATAAATTACACAACATTAAAAATTGAACTCATAAAAAAAACTGACTACTCACTGACACTCTAACTCTCTATTCCAGACACACTCTAACAATACGACTCACTAATCTCTAACTCACTCCCTAATTTCCTTCTCCAGTCCGCGTACAGCCCTTATATAGGCATCAGAATAATGCTGTGCTGTGTCTGTCCGTGATCCCTTGTCTCCCACTAACATTTGCGTTGAAGACTTGCATTTATGGGCTACAGACTGGTTTCTATTCTTTTCTTTCTTTTATCTGATCCCATGTCTGTTTGTCTGGTTCCCACATGCATGTTTCTTTTTGTTTTTTTTCTCTTTTTTTTTTTCTTTTCTTTCTTTTTCCAGCGTTCTCTCTTTGCGGTTTTCTTTTCTTTCTCCTCTTTTTTTTTTTCTTTTCCCGCATGCGTGCTGCGTTCCATTTTCTTCTTCGTTGTGTTTTCTTTCTTTTTCTCTCAGTTATTTCTCTTCTTCCCGCATGCATACTGCTTCCGCATTATTTCCTTTCTTCTCTTTTTATTTTTGCTTTCCCTTTTTTTTTTTTTTTTTTTTCTGTTGCACTGAACCGCACCGAGTGATTTTCTTTTCTCTTCCACTGCTTTGCTGAACTGCAGCCGACTGCACTGCATGTAGTTTCTTTTGCTTCTCTTTTTCTGCTTTGTATGAACCGCACCGACTGCGCTCTTTTCTCTTCCACTGCTGTGCTTGAAGATGAAGGTTGGCAGCGAAGTGGAGGTGCTTCCGGGGTGATGGAGTGCTGCTGTCGTGGCGGAGCTTTGGTCTTCGGTATTTTCTGGTGATCATCGGAGATGTAGGGTGGCGTGGAGTAGTGCAGAAGTGGCGGAACCGGGTGGCTGCATGGTGTTGTGCATGAGGTGGAGCTGGCCATGGCGTTGGACAGTTCTTGGCCGTGCATAGGGTGGAGGAATGATCACCGGCGTCGTCTGGTGTTGCTGGTGGCTGCAGATGGGTGGAAGATGGCCCACGGTGGCGGCTCGAAGCTGCTGTGCACGGTGGCACTGTAGCTCGAGACGCAGTGCGGGAGGTAGACGACGATCAAAACGACGTGCCGTTCATGTCGAAACGGCACGTCGTCGGCTGCAAACGGCAGGCAATTCTCTTGTTGTCGTTTTGTGAAAACGACATGTCGTTTGCCTCAGACGACAGAAACGACCAACGTGCAAAACGACATGTCGTTTTTACTAAACGACATGTCGTTTATGACCTGTGCAGAAAAATAAAAAAATAAATAAAATAAAAATAAAATAAAAATAAAAATAAAATAAAATAAAATAAAATAAAATAAAATAAACTAAAACAAACAGAATAATAAAAAAAATAAAATTAGAAAAATAAAATAATTAATTAATTAAAAATTAAACAAAAACTAAACTAGAATATTAAAAATGTATTGTGCATGTGAGACAATAAAATCAAATTAAACCACAAGTTATAAAATATAAGCATAAACTATGCTTTTAATCAATTTAATTCATAACTTAGATTTATTACCTCTTGATCATTTTTTCATCTAAAATCAACGATAAAATAATAAAATAATTAAGAATACATTGATTTTAAATGTATAAAATATGCAATAATGCAGCTCAATCATGGATCACTTTCCTATCATACTGTCATGGCTTCCCCAACAAAATATAGCTAGCATGCATAGGCATTAATCACAAAGCACCACATCCTCGTATTTTCAATTGAAAAAGAAATTAGCACTTGTTTATTTACCCTAACCTCCCCACAATCACTCAACCACTGCAACTTGTATGGTCTAGGGTGTTTCAAGGTAAGTAAACTCAATTTCTCAACTAAAGTAGTGCTAGCCAAATTAATACAACTCCTCCCATCAATGATCATACTATATACATTGTTATTGATGTGGCATCTAGTATGAAAAATGTTCTCTCTCCGCTGCTTTGTATCATCCATCCTAATTTTTGTATTGAGAGCACGCCTGGGAACAAGAGACTCACTATACTCTTTATTCTTATACTCATTTTCAACACTAAACTCACGTCGCCTCCTATCTCTCCTGTCCTGTAGATTTCTGATTACCACTTCTTGATAAACCATCATATCTCTCACTTCTCCCAACACCAAGTTCAACCGCTCAAACTATTGTTGCATGGCTTGCAACACAAAGGATGAGTTATCTACCATCCTCTTTGGTGATGAGTTACTCCTATGAGATATTGTAATGTGCTGCACAAAAAAGAATGTTACTAGAAAACCTCATATACTCCCTTACGTGTTTACACTCGAATAATGGCACTCCACTCGTGTTTCACTTTTAATTAGCTTTTTTCCAATAATAGTTTCACACACTCTTGCCTTTTACCTCAAGAGTTTTCCCACTCAAGTTCTTTAAGAACTAATTGAACTCAATCAAGACAATGCAACCATGTTTTATCCCAACTAGTAATTAGGTCCAAGAAACAAAAGCAGGAGAAACAATGAAGGAATAAAAACGACACGAGAATCAAGGAAATTATATGAATAAAAGAGTAACTATAAGATAAGATACCAACTATAATAATATATGCAACCCTTTTGATGATAAGGCTAAAAAAAAAATCGAATTTTCTACTCACTTTTTTTTTTCGAATTTTTTTTTCCTTTCTTTTCTTTTCTTTTCTTTTCTTTCCTTTTTCTTTTCTTTTCTTTTCTTTTCCTTTCTTTTTTTTCTTCTTTTCTCTAATTCAATCACAAATAGCAATATTAAATTGTGAAAATCAAGCAATTGAATTTAAACACACAAGAATTAACAAAGAATTATAAGCGAATTAATGAAACGGCACTCCAAGCAAATGACAACTTAGAAATGCAAGAAACCCTAGGATCAAGAATACAAAACCCCAATGAACAAGACAATTTCAGCAGCCCTAAGATGATGTAATTCAGCCAACATTTTTTTTTTTGCAACCCTAGAACAATGAAGCTCTAGAATTAAATTTAAGGATGCAAGAATGAAAAGATAGAAAATCAGACCAGATTAGAAACCTTGCTTTGAATACCAAATGATATGGGAAATTGTGAAGGAAGATATTCTTTTGATGGCAATTGAATTTTTTGAGGGTAAGCCATTTACGAATTTTTATAGTACTACTAATATTGTCTTGCTTCCAAAAGTGGCTGAACCAAATAATTTTTCTAAGTTTTGTCCGATTAGTTTGTGTTCGGTTATGTATAAGATAGTGGCAAAAATCATGGTGGCAAGGTTGTGGCTGATTATGAGTAAAGTGATTTCTTTAGAGCAGTTGACCTTTATTAAAGGAAGGAATATTTTTGATAATATTGCCCTTGCACAAGAACTGATACATGGTATTAATAAGAAGACGCGTGGTGGGAATGTCATGATTTAAATAGACATGGAAAAAGCGTACGATAAAGTTAATTGGAAATTCTTATTGTCTGTTTTGACTCATTTGAGATTTTTAGAAAAATGGAGGGACCTCATTTTTAATTGTATCTCATCTCCAATGTGCTCCATGATGTTAAATGGTGCGATAAGGGGATTTTTCAAGCCATCGAGGGGTTTGCGCCAAGATGATCCCTTATCACCCTATTTATTCATTTTATCTCAAGAATTATTATCTCGTATGATCAATGAGTTATTCCGGAAAGAGCAAGTGAAATCCTTTAACCATGTTGGTTGTTAATTACACATCTTTTCTATGCGGACGACATTATTATTTTTGCAAATGGAGTGAAGAGATCAGTCCCGAAGTTGATGAGTATTCTACAATCATATGAATGCATTTCGGGACAACTGGTTAGTGCTTCTAAGTCTTTCATTTTCTTTTCATCAAAAATTCCTGCAACTAGAAAAAATGAGTTGTTGTAGCTTAATCAGTTTTCCGAAGGGAAATGGCCTTATAATTATTTGGGGGTGCCATTACATGTGGGGAGATTTACTATGAGGCTGTTCGAGCCTATGATTTTGAAAATTCAAAAAAAGCTTGCGGGTTAGAAGAGTAAAGTTCTATCTTTTGGAGGTAAGATAACTCTTATCAAACATGTACTTTCAATTATGCCAATTCACATGATTTCTGTCATGATGTTGCCAAATGGGGTTTTCAAAACTATTTCGTCTATTTTCTCACATTTCCTTCGGAATTCTATTTATGAACAGAAAAAAAGGAAATAGGTGGCATGGCGGCACATTTGTTTTCCAGTTGAGGAAGGTGGGTTGGGTTTTCGAAGCCTTTTTGATGTTCAGAAGTCCTTATTTATGAGATTTGCTTGGAAGTTGTTGGATGGTAATTCTTTATGGGCGAAATTTTTCAAGACAAAATATTTGGCGGATTATCACCCTGCATATGTGATGTCTAATGGTAGAGGTTCTAGATTTTGGAAGGGTATTATGGCAGTCTTACCAACTGTCATCAAACATTCCAAGAGTATAATACGGCAATGCAATGTTAGTTTCTAGTATGATAATTGGTTAGGAGATGGAGCTATATTTGAGACACAAGAGGTGAGAGGAAACCCATGGCTTAGGGTGGTTGATGTTTGGGCACTGACTGGGTGGGATATTGGCAGATTACAAGTATTGGTTTCGGAAGCTTGTTTGCAAAAAATAATTCAGTGGAGAGGATCCATAAAAGCTGGAAAGGACATGCGTATTTGGCAGCCTAATCCAGATGGGAGCTTTACCGCTAAATCAACTTGGGAGTTGATTAGAGATCATGGGAATACTTGTCCATGGCGTAAGTGGTTTTGGCAAAAATATGTTTAAAAAAAATGTCGTTTGTATGTTGGTGAGCCCGGAGAGATACTTTACGAGTAGATGAGAGGATTAGGCAGCTTGGAATTTCGATGGTTTCAAAATGCCATTGTTGTATTTCTCCTTAACAAGAAACCATGGATCATGTGTTGTGTAATGGTGAACTAGCTGTTAAAGTTTGGAAATATTTTGTTGCTGTGTTGGGTGTTAGGTTGTCTCACTTCAACTCTTGGCAAGGTATGATAAATTTCTGGTGGATGAGGGGTTTGGCAGCTACCCAGGTTGGCCTTTGCAAAAGTATGTTGCCTATTGTGATTACTTGGGCATTATGGAGAAATCGGTGTATAGTGAGAATGGAGGAGTTGAAGTTTGACGTGTATGTTGTTAGTCGGTTAGTGAAAGTTTCTCTTGTAGATATTTTCTCCCAACAACATAAATTTAGGAAGAGCCATGTTATTGATGAGAAAATTTTGAAGGAATTAAATTGTCTAGTGGCTCCTTTGATTGTCAAAATTCCTAAAATGGTGAATTGGAAAAAACCGAGTAGAGGAGTGTTTAAACTCAATGTGGATGGTTGTTCCATGGGGAATCCTGGCGCAGCATGAGAGGGGGGGGGGGAATTATTCGGGATGCCAAGAGTAATGCCATTGCTGGTTTTACAAGGTATTATGGGGTTGCAACAAATTCTTTAGCGGAAGGATGTGCCTTACTTGATAGTTTATGCTTAGCAAAAAATCTGGGTCTTACAAATATTGTGATAGAATCTGATTCTAAAGTGGTAGTACAATGGATCTGAAAGGGTGTTTGTAATTTATGGTATATGTGAGATTTTTTGAAAGAAATACAAGGTTTGTTAAGGCTGATAAGAGGTTCTATTAGTTATATTTATAGGGAAGCTAACATGGTGGCGGACTTTTTAGCCAAGGAGGGTACGAAGAATGTCGATAGGATTATCATGGGTGCTGATTTTGGATCTGGAATAATTCGAGGCCTATTACGTACGGATCACTGGGAATTACCTTATTTACGTTCATAATTCATTGTAATTTTTTCATTGGTTTATTGGTTATTGGTTCTTCTTTGATAGGCACAGGGGATGTTTTTAGTTGTTTTTTTTTTTTTTTTTTTTTTTTTGTAAATCCTTGTGTTCTTTGGTCTACCACGATATTCATCCGCCATAAGTGATGGTTTTTAATAAAACTGGAGAGGGGTCACTCTTAGACAGGTGGTCACCAACTCTTTGAAAAAGAGAGAGAGAGAGAGAGAGGTTATCTCGACGTTGTCTTCGTAGTTGAAAGGAGTGGCAGTGATCGAGGAGGAAGGGAGAGAGAGCTGTCTAGGGTTTGGAAATAAGTGATGGGCTGCTGTTTCGCCCATTAAATAGCAGGTTGAAACCCGTTGTTTAGTTAACTCGCATTTAATGGGTGGGACAGACTGTTTATCGGGCGGGGTCGGGCCATAGTGTTTTTTTGAACAGGTCTAGATAAATGTTCATGAACTCATGTTGAGAACAATAATTCTATAATTATCATGATGGACTATTATTATTCATAGTTTTTAACCGATCTTAATTAATTCTCAAGTCTCTTTAATTTTAACTATGATATGTAATCATATATTTACTATCCCATCCCTTCAAAACTTGCTATCCATACATGCCATGGTTCTTTGCCTCTTACGTTAAGATAGCATTTGGATAATAAGTTAAGATAAAATATAAAAGTTAAATAAAATATTATTTGTTAATATTATTATTACTTTGAAATTTGAAAAGTTGAATTGTTTATTATATTTTATATAAAAATTTTAAAAAATTATAATAATCATGAAATGAAATAAGATTAAATGAAATATTTTCACTATTATGAGGCCTAATAGTAAGTTTTTGTGAACAAAACCCAAGAAGGTCGATTACTTCAAAACGTAGAACATATATGCATCATGTAGGAATAATAACATCTGATTTCTCCTAGCTACGTACTTTTACTTATTTTTTCGAAGAAAATGAATAAAAAAAAATTACATCACATGGATGAATGCCCTAGAGAATAATTAATGAGGAATGGGAGGGAGTTTCATTGAACTTTCCCTCCGTCATAGTACAGAGTCATTATTTTTTCCAGTCGAAAAATATAGGCTATTTTTAAGTCGAAAAATAATACATTGTGCAGGGGTACATGCTTATTAAAAAATTTGATTTTTATTTATGAATAATAGTGGATGAGGGGGTTGAGTCAGTTTTATAAGACTCATTTAAAATGAATTTAAAATATATTTATATGTTAAAATAAGTATAAATATATTTATAAAAAATTATAATATATTTGAATCTCATCATTAAATAATACTGTTCATCAGAGACCTTTATCCCACTTCCACATGCCAAACCTACAATCAAAAGAAAAAATATCGGTGTTTTTGGTGTTTTTTTTTCGTTTTTTCAGGTTTCGGCCGAATAATGGGGGAAGCCGATCCGAGCCCCTCCGGTGGATGTTCTTCTTCACGCGTTCCACCGGGAGTTCCCTCGCCCGCCGATCAGGCAGCCTCCCGCTTTGGGCGCCATAAGGAGCGGCGTGTAGCTCCCACGCGCGGACCTCCGAGAACGCGTGGCATACGCGAGCCACCGCGTATTACACCGTGTGGGAGCTATGTGCGGCAGCTCAGGGCCCAGTATATCGGCGCTGTCTCGACCGGCCGTTCGACGTTTCCCCAGTGTGGCGCGTGCCCCCCACGCGCCACCCCGATCCTGTTTTGGTTGCGTCTCTATTTGGGTTCTGTTTGTAGTGTATTTGTTTTGGTGTGTGTTTGTTTTTTGGTTTTTGCAACTCTGCTGAGCTTTGTTTAGTGGTTGTTGTAGTGTTTTTTGTTGTTTTTTTCCTTTTTGTCTGTATTTAGTTTACTGCATTAATAATAGCAATAGGCTAGTGGACTCTTTTGGAGTCCATAGTGGTCAAGTCCCGTTCCTCTTTTGGGAGGAGACGGTGTGGTAGTACTCCTCCTCATAGGGAGGATGAGAGGTGTTAGTGCTTCTTTTGTTTTGAAAAGAAGTCGTTTTAGGCTCTGTTTTTACAGAGTGTGATTCTCTCTGACAAACCTAGTTTGATCAGAGAGAGTTATAGAAGTTAAGACAAAGTCCGTCATAAAGAAATTTATGTATGAGGTGCTTCAGAGCAGATGCGTAGGTTGACTTATAGTCTGGGTTTTTCCTGTATTGATAAGTCACATTTATAACTTCGGATTTCCTTTAATGAAATGAAGTCTATTTCTCAAAAAAAAAAAAAAAAAAAAATATCGGAACTTTGTTGGTGGGTTCGCGTGGGTTAGTCAGGTGTGCCCAGCCAATAATCTCATCTTTAAACTCTACTCAGATCGGAATGCTTTTGAATGTTCAGTTTAAAAATAAAGTGCATTCATTTGAGTTGTGCATCCAAACGAAAACCGAAATATACGTTTAAAATTTGAAAATGGTCAAATTTTCGAGGGACCCATACCCCCTTTTTCTTCTGAATTGTATAAAGGGTACTACGTGTTTCACGTGGTTTTGGTGTGCACCCTACTCTATCCATGCTTCTTTTCCCATTAAACCAGCGACACCACATAACATAGTACGTACTTTCTTGCAAAATCTGAGCAAAGTTACAATCGAAGTTCGATCCCATCCATCCCCTCATTTACGTGAAGAAAAATGGCAGATGCTATCGTCTCTATTGTGGTGGAAAGGCTTGGTGATTTGCTCATACGAAAAGCAATATCCTTGCACGGGGTGAGTAACCAAGTTGAACTGCTACAGGATGAGCTCAAATTTTCGAATTTCGAGGGACCCAGGTCCCCCATAAGCTCCCTTTTTATTCCGAATTGCTTCACGCGGTTTTGGTGTCGACCCTACTCTTTCCATGCTTCTTTTACCATTAAACCAGCAACACCACATAACATAATACGTACTTTCTTGCAAAATCTGAGCCAAGTTACAATCAAAGTTCGATGATTCGATCCCATCCATCCATCCATCCATCCTACTCTTTCCATGTTCTTTTGCCATTAAACCAGCAACACCACATAACATAATACGTACTTTATTTTTATTTTTATTTAATATTTTTTAAAAATAAAAAATATATCAATATATTAAAAATTACTTTCTTAATCATTAAATAAATAAAAAATTAAATACATCGACAGTCAAAATAAATTACAAACTCAGAAGGCACGTTTCCTTCCAAATAATTATTGAAGACTATTATTGTGATTGACGATGTAGGACCACCAATAATTATAGGACCATGCTACGTCCAGAGAAGATTTCTACAGAAATCTTCTACGAACAGTTAAATTCTTTTTTTAATTTTTTTTTTCACGATTTTTTTAAATTATTTAAATATTTTTTATAAATAAATAAAAATTACATATTCATTTAAAAATATTTACTTAATCCTTAAGTAAAAGAAAAATTAAAAAAAAAATTAAAAAGACTTTCGGTAAGAATTTTCTGTGACCATTGTGTTTTCCATAATTATAATGCACAAAAGCAATGAGCTTTTTGCTAATAAAATAAAGATAAAGTTTGGGAGCCCGATTTGGGCTCCTGTTTTACGATCCCGTCTGATGTGGCCCCTTTAAATTTTTTTTTTTTTTTTTTACTTTTCCCTAACCCACGTGATACTCTATGCCTGTATTATCCCCTCACATTCTCTCTTTACCCCAGATACTCATTACTCACATCTCCCCTCTCCCATTTTTCCTCCCATTTCAAAATTAAAAAAAAAAAAAATTCAAAAATGAGATTTAAAAAAAAAAAAACCCAACAATGAGTCTTACAAACAAAGTCAAAAAAAGAAAAAAAAAAAAAAGAAGAGAGAGGAGATCGGTATCTTACCCTGGAGAAGAATGAGAGGGGTAAAGTGAGAGAGATGTGAGTGAGAACCAATAAAGAGAGGGGGACGTGATTGGGCGAGTGTGAGAGAGATGGATGAGAATGGAAGGGAAAATGGGAGAGGGGAGATGTGAGTGTCTGGATAAGGGGAGAATGTGAGGGGTAATACGGGCATAGAGTATCACGTGCGGTAAGGAAAAGTCAAAAAAAAAAATTTAAAAGGGAAAGAACTGGCCTTCCCACGTCAGACGGGATCGTAAAACGGGAGCCCAAATCGATCGTAAAACAGGAGCCCAAATCGAGCTCCCTAACTTTATTTATAAAATAAAGTCTAAGTAGATGGATTCGGTGGGATGGCCCTTTCATTACTGAGCGGTACTACAGTCACCGAAATAATGTATCGAATAAAGTCACCGAATAATGTGTTTTAGTTTTTCATTTTTTCATTTCCTTTTTTTTATATATATTTTTAATCATCATAAATATTTAAAAAAATTTATAATAATTCACAACATTATTAAAAAATACTTATTTAATCACTAAAAAAAACTCATTCGGAACACAAATGAGACCCGAATTGGGGTCCAAAGCATTTATCTTTCTTATTTTCGAAACCGCGTGGACCCTCCTTGCTGGACGATCTCATGTTTGCACGCAGTTTTGGTTGAATCCTCTCTTGTCGTGATACCAAGCGTTGCACATCAATAACATGATACTTTCTTGCAAAACTTGAGCCGAGAGTTACATCCAAATCTCTAATATATCTTCTTCTATTATTCCTACGAGCCTATAATCCGTGTAATGTGCGAATTGTTTGTATGTTGTGTATGAGGGAGAGAGATTAGAGAGAGACTGGATTTTATAGTTGAGAAATCTGAAACGGTTTATAAGACGGTTTATTTGACGAAACAATATAAAGGTTGAAATAGTTTATTTGGGTGGAGACTTGAATCGGTTTATATTTTTATATGTAAGAAAAGAAATGAAAATTAAAAATTATAATAGTTCATAATAAAAATATTTCTTTTAAAATGATTATCGCTCCATAAACATAACACTTCAAGTTTAATAGGTAAAATTTCTACTTTTTCTAACGTGACATTCTATCCATAAAAGTAAGCGTTCTACTCATTAAATTTGAAATGTTATTTTTATGAAGCGGTATACCTTTTAAAAGTAATATTTCATTATGAACCATTATAACTTTTAAGTT
Organism: Cyclocarya paliurus; assembly: GCA_029856935.1. Lineage (NCBI taxonomy): Eukaryota > Viridiplantae > Streptophyta > Magnoliopsida > Fagales > Juglandaceae > Cyclocarya > Cyclocarya paliurus. The sequence goes on from CM056952.1 coordinate 28,836,948, forward strand.
TCAGTTATTTTTTACATATAAATACATAAACTGATTCAAGACTCTATCCAAAAGCACTAATTCAATATTTATATTATTTTATATTTTAAACAAAGTCATATGATTCTGATGTGGCATTATACCCATAAAAGTATGCATTATACTCATTAAACTTAAAGTATTATGCTTATCGAGCAGTAATCCTTTAAAATCCAGTCTATCCTTAAATCTCTCTCCTTCATACACAACAATCCGCGCATTGCACAGGTTATAGGCTTGTTTAGTTTAATTAAATTGCCCACGTACGTTCCTAGCTATGCATAAACAAACCCTCGCGCACACATTATATACATGCATATGTACAGATCGATAGATAAATGAGGACGAACTCATGGGGTTTATGTTTGGCTTTCAGTTCTGCACATTTTTTTTTTAACGTAGCTTTCAATTATAAGTAGTATGAAAAAGATGCAATGATCACTAATTGTCAAAAATTAGATAACATGCATCGAACAAAATGATCTGTACCTATTTTTGCGAACGTCATGTACAGCCTCCTCTGTTTTTTTTCCCCTCAAATCCAGAAAATGTTGCTCAATCCTCTACTACTTGAGGCTACATATATATAAGATAGTCAAAAGCAAGCAGATCGAGCATTTGAATTACACTAAAAAATTACATGCCATCAATGAACAAAGAAACTTCAACACTCACTACTTTATCCTGATCAAGATCATTCACGATTTCAAACTTAGGGTTATATATATCTAAAATCAACAGTTTGCTCCTAAAGCAATGGAATTGTAGCCCAATTACCACAACACAATTTTAAACTGAATCCCACGTCGTAGCCTCTCCCATGCCCAGTCCGTACGCAGGGGCTCCTCGCCACACAGCCGCGTTTTTGAACCACCTCAGGAAAAGAAATCCACCACAGCCCAGCCAGCACTCAATACCAAACACCATGGAAACCACCCTCAACAACCATATTCTCAGCCCCTGTTTTGCACTCACAAAAATAGAACATTCCGCCAACGTCATGCATGAGAAACCAGCAATTCGGCCACCACCAAGAGAGGCCAACTCCGACCTAAACCACCCCTGCAGCGCCACCTTTGGGACCCTGGAGGCCATCGATGTTTTGTGCTACGCAAGACAGTGCTTGGAGTAGCTACCGATTGCTCTGTTTTCGGGTGGAGAAACAGAGGTGTTCCATGGCTTACAATGGAGGTGACGGGGAAGCGCTGGGCAGTGGTAGGGAAGTTTCCAATCGGTGGAGGATGACCTTGTAGCGCCCTCTGTGATGGCTTGGGGTCGCAAAAGAGAAAGTGGAGATGAGAGAGTTTCTAGCATGGCGTAAAGGAAACCAAGGCGGCAGTGATGTTCCCTGTGGCTGTCTAAGGCAATGGAAAGAGGCAGTGATGGAGGGGCTACGGTTGAACGTGAGCCAACTGTTGTTGCGGCTAGGAGGGAGATACCATGACGACTGAGGGCAAGGGACGTGAGATTTCTTCTGACTATATTCCTTATAAGGGCAAGGGACGTGAGATTTCTTCACAATTGCACCGGTTGCTCCTCCGCCTCCCACGTATGCCCATACGGTGTTACATCGCCAAAAGTCTCCCTCTATTGCATCCCGCCCTCCCCTAACCGACGCAGCAAACTACCAAGCCGATGTGCCCCTTCCCCGGTTGCACGTCTCATTTTTTCATGCTTAAGCACAACTCCACCGTTCCGGAACTCACGTAAAGGGTACTACGTTTCATGCGAAAGGAAAGGGTAAGGCGTTTAGTTTCATGATGCTTAATTAAGCAGTTCTACGCCTTTATGAAACGTTGCACCATTCGGTATATATATAAGGGGTGCTAGTGCATGGGTGACAAACTGTGCACATAAGCCGAATATTACGGATTGAAAGCCAAGTCATCTATTAAAACTTGGCTTTTATATAATTAAATAGATTTTTTGTGACGAGAAGAAGAGAAATGGCAGAGGCTATCGTCTCTATGTGCCTAATTTGGGTTCGATTGAAATCATTCCTACACGAAATGGTGGAGTCCTTATTAACAATTTTCAATCATCCCTCAGCAAGTTTTATTTATTGTTTGAGAGATTAATATAATTATACAAACAAAAAATCTTCCCAACCTTCTACTATTCATCTACACTCCACAATCCATCTTTTTTTTAATTTTTTTTTAATTTTTTTTATTAAATAATTTTTATATGAATAGTGAATAAAAATTTTGAAATAATTTAAAAATAAATAAATTCAAAAATAAATTTTAAAAAAATATTAAAAAATATTTAAAAATGTGGAGTGTGGAGTGTGGGTGAATAGTATGAGGTTGTATAGCAAAACTCTTGAGTCTCTGACTCCGAGTCTTGCGAGGTGCTTTCGGTGTGCAAATTCGATGCACTTTACTTTTCGTCGTTATCACTTTACTTTTGACTCTTAGGAGGTGCTTTGATCGGTTTTTGAAGATGAATAGGATAGGGTTGCTATTTTACTACTACTCATTTATTATTTAATTTATATTTAATTTTTAATTTTATTTAATGATTAAGGAAGTGATTATTAATAAAGTTATATATTTTTTTAATTTTTTCTTAATGATTAAAGATGTTAAAAAAATATTTAAAAGAAAATAATAAAAAAATAAAAAAACTTGAAATGAAAGATGGGTAGTAATAGGGTAGTAAGCCTATCACTACCCTTTTGAAGATTCCTGGAAGGAAAAATAAGAGAAAAGAAATTTGTAATTATGAATTATATAATCGTCATGTAATTATTTTGAAAAAAGTGAATAAAATATAGGATTCACATGAAAAAAATTAATTTTTTAATAATAGACCATACGCTTTTTAAAACGATTACGCATTGTTTACGCACTTCACGATTGTATGTAGAATTACTCAAAAAGCAAAAGCTAATCAATCTAGGCGTATAATCGGTCCGATCATGTTTGGGATGGGCTCACATATTAAAAATTTTATTTCATAATTTTTTTGATCTGAACTACATCGTTAGTTATCGATTTGATCGGTTCAATCGATCCGTTTCAGACCATATGAAATAGGAATTGTTTTTGACAAATAAATTAATACAAAGAATTAATTAAATTAGTAAAATTAAGATTAAAATTAAATTAGCTCTTTAATGTGAATTATGTAACTAACTCATTAAAAATATAATTATTTATAATTATATTTGTTAATAGTTACGAATTTAGTACTTTAGTATTTATAATGGCCTATATTAAAATTCTTATATTTTAAATTTGGCTAATAAATATTAAATAATTTAATTATTTATAGATTATTTATACTTACTTGCATCTTAGGTATCTTAAAAAATTATCTAATTATTTTAATTAAGTATAAATAGTAACGTATGTATGTACATATATATAATAACATATATTATCATATGATATATTAGTTAATTGATAGCATATATTATTTTAATATTTTATATGATTAATAATAATAGATTAAATAAAAATTACATAATTAACTTATACAATTATTATATAAAATAATATTATATATATAATGTTTATAACATTTATGACAATCTAATGTGGTCCGATCCAATCCAGTCTAAAAAAATCCGCACCCTGAGACCAGAGCGAGTATTTGATCTGGTCATGACAACACCTTGGGTTTGATGGGACATAATATAAATTTTAAAATTTAATTATGAGTAGTAAATAACGTGTATCTAATTCTCCCTCTAAATTTGTAATGATATATCGATATTGTATTGGATTTTTAGATAGTTTAAATCTTATACGTATTAAATTATGTGCATATCTCTAAATTGGATGAATCAAAGAAGATCTCCTCATTGGGACATGTGTACGTATCACGTGTTTGAGAAATGTTATTTATCATGTTTACACCATACACAAATACGTGATTTGTTATTTTTATTTTTTTATTTAAACACACAAATTTACAAATCAATATGTGTGTTTAAATAAAATGACAAGAGTGATAAAATCATATGTTGGTGTGTGATGTAATAAATGATAAGTAGAAATTTTCAAAGTAAAAAATAAAAGAAGAAGACATTCTGTCCTCTTTTAAATAGTAAGATAATTTATAAATATTAATAAGATAATATGTAAATAGTAGTGAAACAATTTGTACATAAAAGTAAAATATTTGAGTTAATATATTTTATGAGGTTTTGAGAAATAAGAGAATAAAATTTGAAAAAAAATTATAAAATTAAAATATTATTATAATATAATTTTTATTTCAAATTTTAATAAAATTAAATTATTTTTTATAGAGTAATAGTACAAGCCTTATAGAAACCTTTTGTAAAAAGTAAATCTTACTAATAAAAAATAATTTTTTTTTTATATTTTTTAATGTGAGATTTATTTTTTACAAAGACTTGTATGAGATTTGTTTATTTAATACTTGTATAAATTATTATTTTTTATATATTTTATTTAGAAGTTTGAAAAATTTTAATAATAAGAAGAAAAAATTAAAAATTAAAAGTTAAAAATTAAAAATATTTATATTTATAATATTAAAATATTAAAATAAAAAGAGCAGTTATAAAATACGATGAAAGGACTTAAAAATAGTTTATTATACGAATAAGACAAAATAAGTACATAAAAGGAATCTTCTTTTCTTTCTCTTATTTCCATTCCTTTTTACTTTCCACTTGACAGCCGACACAGACAGTAAAAGGTTGTAAAAGTGTACTAAACCTATCATTATGATCCATTTTTTATAAGTAATACTATTCTTACTAATTATTTCTATTTTGTAAGTAATACTATTTGATTTCTATGATTGTTTTATTTTATTATTATTATTATTTTTTAATAATATTATGAATTTTTTTATTTTTTAAAAAATATTAAAATAATACATATAAAAAAAATAAAAACCTCAAAAGTAGTACCTAATAATTGAGAACGATGGTTGTAGTGTTACTCATTCTTTATTGAAATAATCTTCCCAACCTCCTACTATTCAATCCAGCTCTGCCAAGGATTTAGATCACATGGATGCAGTTGCTCACGGCAAGATCATTGATACTGATATGCAGCATTTTGTCTCTTGTAATAAGTTTGTAAATAATTTACCAAGTAGTCCTTCTTCTAGATGAGCTGTAATGTGCATTTATGTAAATTTAGAATTAATTATTCTGCAGGTGTACAGTCTGTAGGTGGCACGAATATTCTCTAGTTTGTTAGCTTTTTGTCTGTCCATTTTAGTATAAAGCAGCAGCAGTACAGTGTAAAGAATACAATGAACTTTTATGAAATTCAGTAAGGCAGTGAGCCCTTTTCCTCTGTTTTCACTCGTTCACTTTTGTTTCCATTGTTATTCTTACATGGTATCAAGAGCCTCAGAGTGAGAAATTTTTTTTTTCAATGGCTACTGAATCAACTCCTTCTCCTTTCCTTGACTTCAATAACCCCACCAACCCATATAGACTTGACCATGGTGATAACCCCTCAGTCCCCTTGGTCCCTGACCTTCTTACCATAGAAAACTACACAACCTGGTCAAGAGCTATGTGTCGAGCTCTTCGTGCCAAAAATAAGCTAGGGTTCATCAATGGAACCTTAACAAAACCAAAAACTGTCACTGACCCTCTATATGATACGTGGGAAAGATGCAATGATTTGGTTGTATCTTGGCTTCACAACTCGATTCATCCATCCCTCAAATCCAGCATTGCTTTGGTAGATGATGCTAAACAAATCTGGGGTGAACTCAAAGACAGATTTACTCAAGAAAATGGTCATCGAATTTTTCAGCTCAAAAAGGCATTAACAGGTTTGCAACAAGATACTGATTCTATTAGCATGTATTTTGGCAAGCTTAAAACCCTATGGGATGAACTTAGTATCTATGACCCTATGCCTGGCTGCATTTGTGAAAAGTTGACTATCTTGCAAGACAGGTACCAAAGGGATTGTGTAATACAATTTCTTATGGGGTTAAATGACTCATTCCAAGCAACCCGTGACCAAATTATGCTCCTGGATCCATTGCCTCCTTTAAACAAAATTTTTTCTATGATCCAACAGCAAGAGATGCAACATGGCATGCTCTCTGCTGTTCCTTCAGCAGACACAATGGCCCTTGCTGTCAGACAACCATACACTTCCCCCAAATTCTTTTCTAAAACACCTCAGCAACCAAAACGGGATAGACTTTTCTGCACTCACTGCAAAATCCAAGGCCATGTCCTTGATACTTGTTTTAAGGCAAGTAATGCCTCAGCCCCCACATGCACTCACTGCCATATGACAGGCCATATAGTAGAAAAGTGCTACAAATTACATGGCTATCCACCTGGGCACAAACTCCATGGTAAAACCAAGCAACATGATTTTCCCTCTGCCAACATGACTTCACTTGAGCTAGAGGCTTCCTCAGATGACAAATTGACCTTCACCAAAGAGCAGTATCACCAATTGTTGTCTCTACTGCAGCCAAAGGAAGTGTCCATTGCCAGTCATTCAGTCAACGCTGTCAAGGCAGATTGCACACACCCTTCCACCATGAATGGTATTGTTTCTTGCTTCACTTCTTTCACTCCCACACATACTCCCACACACACACCTTGGATCATTGACACCGGTGCTACAGGTCACATGATCTGCAGCACCACTTCCTTTTCATCAATTACCTCTCAAGTGTCATTTGTAGTTAAACTTCCTAATGGCCACACTGCACCTGTCACTCACATTGGTACTGTCCACATTCACAAAACATTGACACTAAATAATGTGTTATGTGTTCATTCCTTTCATTTTAATTTGATTTCTGTAAAACAGCTAACCAACTCACTCACTTGCTGTTTTATTTTTCTTTCACCATTTTGTTTTATCCAGGACCTTTTGTCATGGACCACGATTGGTATGGGTGAGATAAAGAATGGTCTCTACCATTTGCTTGCAGAACCAGTGTCACCAACAGCTCTCTTAGACCATTTTTCTACTTGTTTACATAAGAATATTTCTGTTTCAGCTACTTTCAAAAATGTTGATCTGGTTTCAGATCTTTGGCATTGTCGAATGGGTCATACCCCTCTTTCCAGATTACATGTAATCTCAGATTCTCTTATTAAAAATCATGTTTATGACATTTCCAATACCAATCCATGTTTTGTGTGTACACTTGCCAAGCATCATAAACTTCCATTTTCTGTAAGTTCCCATAAAAGCAAAGCCATATTTGAACTCATCCATTGTGATATATGGGGACCTAACTCAGTCACAGCTTATGATGGAACAAGATATTTTTTGACCATTGTAGATGATTACTCTAGGAGTACCTGGATATATTTACTCAAGGCTAAATCAAATACCAGACCATGCATTGAAGCCTTTTGTAATCTTGTTGAAACCCAATTCCACACCAAAGTTCAAACACTTCGAAGTAACAATGGTCTTGAGTTTCATATGATAGACTTTTTCAACAAGAAAGGAATAATTCACCATAGAACATGTGTGGAAACTCCCCAACAAAATGGGATTGCAGAAAGGAAGCACCAACACCTTTTGAACATAGCTCGAGCTCTTAAAATTCAGTCTAATCTTCCCAACTTGTATTGGAATGATTGTATTCTCACAGCAGCTTACATAATTAATCGGATTCCCACTCCTTTACTCTCTAATAAAACACCATTTGAGATCCTTTTCAACAAACCCCCTACATATTCTCACATGAGAATCTTCGGTTGCCTCTGTTTTGCCTCTACCATTTCTCAAAATAGACATAAATTTGATCCTAGAGGTAGACACTGTGTCTTTCTTGGTTACCCCTTTGGAGTAAAAGGGTATAAGTTGCTTGATTTAAACACAAACTCCATTTTCATCTCTCGAGATGTCACTTTTCATGAGTATGTATTTCCCTTCCATCAACATCATTCCACTCCATCTTATCAATTACCACCTTCTGCCATCATTTCTCAAACTCATTTTCCTTTTATTTCACCTTATCCCTCACCACAAAGCACCTCTCTACCACTCACATCAGAAATAGATTCCTCATCATCCACACCCCCAGATCTTTCCATACCACCTTCTTCTGATCCCTCCATTCCATCAACAACAGAACCTTCATCCCCTTCTCCTCTTAGAAGATCCACTCGAACCAGAAAAGCTCCTCAATACTTGCAGGACTTCCATTGCTAGCAAGCAACTTTAATCTCATCCCCTCAATCAGTGAACATGGCATCAACTCCTTCAGGTATCTCTTTTCCTTTGGCTTATTCCATTTCTTATCATAACTTATCTCCTGAATTTTCTTTATTTTATGCTACCATCTCTTCCACTAAAGATGTGGCGCCCCCGACTTCCATGTAGGGACCAGCATGGAAATCGAGACACCCGGAATGATGACAACCGGTCACGCATCCCAACGACAAGTGTCAGTGTGTGCAACAAATAAACAGTGCACAAATAAAAACACAGCGGAAGGTAATAAAGTCTACTAGTACCAGAATTTTAGTTAATACAGAAATCCAAAATACAAATACCTTAAAAACAAAGCCAAGTCCCAGAAAATAAAATACAAGTTTGAAAAAAAAAGCTACAACTCGAGTGATCCTAGATCACTCCTCCGGCGGAGCCAGATCCTCAGGCTCGGCATCTGCATCATCAACAAAGTCTGCAGTACCATGAAATGGTACCGCATGTAAGTTATAACCTAACCAAGTCCAGAGATATAACCATACCTAAACAATTAACCATGCATGCCCATGATGCAAATGAAATAATGCGACGCACGCCAAAAATCTCTTTGGCTCAAAAATCATTTTCAGTAAAATCAATTTCCACCATTTTTTCAGAAAATGGCACACAAAAATCATTATCCATCATTTTTCCAGAAAATGATACACAAAAACAACTCACGTTATTTTCCCAGAAAACAGCTCTTTTTCCATTTATCCAATTAACCATATGCACCATGGTCTCCCCTATGGACCATCCGTACGTCCTGGCTACTTTAAGAGAGATGCCCAGTTCCGCACCCGGTGCGTTCGTGGCCAGGTCATCCTCTAGCCCCCGCCAGCAGAAGGGCCACGGAGTCGGCACGTCCAACGTCCGATCCCGTTGTCGCCCGGCGACAACTCAGGGGACGTCACTCAGTATATTCCGCTCTCGAGTGACCAGAGGAGCTCCACCGAGATAATGCCCCATCTCGGCTTGGGGTCGTGATACACACGCACCCAAAAATCCAATTCTCATGAAAACCCAGTTTTCAAAATAATCACATGAACATGAATGCAATACACGAAAACCCAGTTTTCAATTTACAAACATGCCATGTGTGCAAAAATGCAATGAACCAGATCAATCCTCACAATCAATGATCAACTCCCAAAATCACAATACAACCAAAATATCCAATATCCAAAACCAAACCACAACATAACAAATCTCCAACAATAATCAAACCACAAATAATACAATCTCCAATAATTAACCAGATCACAATAATCACACACAACAAATACTCCGATCAATCCATCCACCTCCGAACTCCTCGGACTCAGTCCGGAACCAACCAGGATACATATATATAAAATATAGCAGTTAATTGTAAAAATATAATTAAACCTCAAAAGAATTGTTTAGGAAATACTTACAGCGCTTTAAAAGTATTTTACGGAGGATCTGAAGCACAAGAAATCGCAAAAACAGCAAAACCACACAGTGTAAAAACACTGACCGAAATGCAGTGAATTTTGAATTTTGCACGGGTTCAAACGGAGACTTGAAATTGATAGGGTAGGGCCTTTGGAAGGTGGTGAATCTAATGGTGGTGGTGGTTGGCCGTGGGTGGCGGCCGAAACGGTGGTGGAAAGCCACGAAGTGTAAATCGGAGAGGGTGTTCGATGGGACGGCTCCGGCGACGGATCGGAGCCGGGGTTGGGTCGGTTAGGACGGAAATAGGCCGGTGGTGATGTGGCTAGGAGCTGGTGGCCGGAGGTGGCCGGACGGCGGTGGAATGGGTGAAGGAACATCGCGGCGTCACACGGCTTCTGGAGGCTAACGGCGGCGCGGCGTCGGCTGGAATTTGGAGGGGAGGCTCACCGGCGCACGAGGAAGCCGATGGTACCGGCGGTACTGGCGGTGTCGACCACCGCCGGCCGGCGGCAGTGCAGGGGCAGTGGACCCGATTTGAGCGAGGGAGAGGAGAGAGAGAAATCCGATCAGGGCTGGGGGAAAAAGAAGAAAAAGAAGAAAAGAAAAAGGGAAAAAGAAAAAGAGGAAGAAGAAAAAGGAGATCTAGACTTTTCAACTTGGGTTTTGAAAGTGATCCAACGAAAACGATTTTAAAACCACTAAATAAATAAAATAATCCAAACGCAGTGAAATATTCAAATAAAACAATAACTATTTTTAAAACAGTTAAAATAAATAAATCAATTTAACTCAAAATTAACTAACATAAAATATTAAACTCTGACAAAAACATCCTTTAAAATAAAGAGAAATTAAATTGCAGATCACTAATTAAAATTAATCAAACGCAGTGAAATGCTTTAATAAAACAATAGTAATTTTAAAACCTACAAACAAGCCAATTTAAATTAAAGATCAATTTAAATCTAAAACAATAATTAACAATAAGAAAGCTCAATAAATAATTTTTCACAATTTAAAATATTCTAAAATAATATTCTAAAACTTCAAAAATAATAATTAATAAAAATAGAAAAGTCCAATAAAATAATAAAATAAAACCCCTAAAATATTAAAACAAGAGAATTACACAATAAATAATTAAAATAAACCTTCTTTAAAAATACACTAAAATCCAGGATGTTACAATCTCCCCCCCTTAAAATAAATTTCGTCCTCGAAATTGATGGGTTAAATATCAATGCTAAAGACAGGCATGAGATGCGACTAAAAGTAGGCTTAAGAGACATACCGCCAATCAATCAAACGATTGCTGATATTGTTCCATCATATCTGCTTCTCTTTTCCAAGAGAAATCTTAAACTAGTAGATCACCCCAAGCTACCTTCTCCAAATGTATCGACTTAGATCTTAACCTTTACTCCTTCCAATTTACAATCGGTATTAGGGCAACCTCCTAAGTAAGATCAGGTTGAATTTCGACGCGTTTTGGGTCGACAAAGCGCACCCCTTGCTGACCAAAATTTTTCTTCAACGAGAACATATGGAACACCTCAAGAACTTTTCCAAAATACTCTGGCAAAGCAAACAAGTAAGCAACGGCCCCATTCATCTCCAAAATCTGAAAAGGTCCAACAAATCTTGGGCTAAATTTTCCTCTTTTACCAAAACGCTTAACGCCTTTCATAGGAGGGACTTTAAGGTAAACTCAATCACCTTCCTCAAAAGACAAGTCTCTTCTCCTTGATTCCACATAACTTTTCTGACAACCTTACGCTTTCGCCATAACATCTCTTATCACCCGAACTTGATCTAACATCTCTTTTATTAACTTGGCCCAATTAATATACTCTCACCAATTTCATCTCAACACAAAGGCGGTCTGCACATTCTCCCAAAGGCACATCACGATTATCACTCCTAGAACGGCTAGGAAAACCAAGATCTCAATATCCACTAAACCTTGACACAACACCCAAGGAATTCCAATGATTACTAGCTCCAATTGATAATCTGAACTAACCTCTATTGGTTCCTATGGTAAAACTTCCAAACCTTCGCTGAATACTACACTTTAGTAACCTAGTGGCCACTTCAAAAAATTAACCATCAATAACGAAATTGCATACACAATAATTAATCTCCAATTACAGGTATTCCTCAAAAATTCCAAGTCATCACTAATTCCTCAAACTCAGCACAAAATTTGAACTCCTTATTACAACCAAAGTATCACACTCCTACTGCGCACTCTGATATTCGCCACATACCGAAAATTCATGTCCTCCTAAAATAACACCATTGAGTACAGGGTAGTTCCATACCTACTAACCAAGAAACTCTTATCACAATTGGTGGAAGTACCCTCCTCCAAAATCATGAATTATCACACATTACTCAAATAACTCCCGCTATTTTAAACAAGATCAATATCCAAAAAGAATACATCCACGATCAATGACAGAAAACCAATATTAATCAACTTCAGCATCGCAATTGAAAACAAGTAACACTACCACAAAGTGTACTCGTCTCCTCTTAAGATAAGGAACTTACTCTGAAAGACTCGAATCCAACCCGTCAACCAAAAAGAACAATTAACAACTTCTACACGACTACCTAAACCCGAAAGCTTAATATCTAAATTCTGAATATCATCTAATCTAGCGATGACTAAACTCACTACGAACTACCATTGAGTTTACCAAAATCTTATCAAAACTTTTTTTGGTAACTCGCCCACCTACTTCTACTCCTATAAGCTAGTTTTAACACAACTAAATCTTTCAATAACACATCACTAATAAACCTCGAGGCACGCCATACTGCTTAAACCATCACTCTACCAAAATTATTGCACAACATCCAAGGATCTTAATATTTTATTAACTCATATACTTGATTATGCTATCCACCGTTGATGCCTAAGCTTCAACTTCCAAAATTCATCAATTAAGCCAAATAACAATGTCCTTAACTCATCAAACTTGACGTTCCAGTTCCAAAGGAAAGTATAGTCTCAAAAATTTAAATTCCTATGTGACCTCAAGTCACAATTAATTCCTTTAGGTAATCACAATAATTATTGCCAATCATCATTCCATCGAGTAACCTGTTTCGACTGTACTCTTCCATCAACTCACCAAACTCTTGAACTTAATACTGTCGTAAAGACTTCTTAACAACACCTACCAAAACTACTTCTTCCAAGCCAAGAATGAGACTAGAACCTGCACTCTCAGAAATCCCTACAAACTCACAACTGTTACACGTCCATCTCGTGCATCCTTAGCTAGAATCAATATTCCTCCAACGTGCAAGTGAACTATCACTACCATTTCCATCATCTGGACCTATCTCCTCGAAATCAACAAGAATCATTTCTAAAACCAACACTATATTTATCCTTAACATTGATATGGATCAAATCTTAAACCTACTATTGTAACCTCAAGCTAAAAACAATCATTTTCTCGAATTCGATCCAAATCTACAATCCTCAGAAAATACACGAGTTAAATCATTACCTTCCATCTCCAAAGAAATATTCTCATTAAAAATTCCTATATTAATAATTCAACTCTAATCAACCTCCTTATAATGATCACAGACTAAACAGTCTCCAAAATAAATCAAGCTAGCACACCAAACTCGAGGAATTAAATACTTAAATATCATTACAAATCAATCCTTCAAATCAATAATTCTAAAACCTTAAATAAAAAAGAATCACTTCCTGAAATCCTCAAATTCGATGACCTTAAATCTAAAGCACTCACCTTACAAACCTTGCAAAATTCTAAAACCCCAAATAATACCAAAGCGCTTAACAGAGTCGGCAAAAATCTAAAACTTCTAATTTAATTAATCCCTCAAGTGCTTGTTGAACCTACCACCTTAGATTCTATAAACTTATTTCCTAGAAACTATAGGACCTCAAACCTTAGATAACTTCTCATAAGTCTATCCTCGAAGTTCGTTGAACTTACGACCTCCTACTCTAAAGACTCAACACTTAATCCTATGGAACTTAAGACCTCAAGTATCCTAGGAGAACTAAACCTATTCCCACCTTAGCAGCAACTTGAGCTCCAACTCCATAGTGCTCACCTAAACCATGTCGTTCCCTTCAAGCCTTAATATTAAAACCTACCAATCGCTAAGAGTTCAGGCCTACTACACTAAATGTTCAAGCCTAACAATGACATTCACAGTTGTACCATCTTCCTGTCATAGCGTAGCCCTTAACCCACTTTCCAACTCAAACGGATTAAAATCTAATTATGGAAAAATAAATTAAAACACAACAAAATGCCATCAAATAAAATAGAATATCAACCAACCAAGTATAACAATATACAATAAATTAAAACAATTAAAATAACATACCTCAAACAACATAAGACTAAAACAAACCAAAATCTCACAAATAAATAAAATTCCATAAATAAAATGACATACGATAACTGAGTAAAACCATGAAGAAGTACACAATAAATAATTAAAACAAATAAAATAACCGACCACAGAATAAAACAATTAAAATAAAATAACATTCAACAAAATAGATGAAATCAATAAAAATAACAAATAATAAATTAAAACCATTGAAATAACATACTCCAAACCCAAAATAATTTTAAATCACAACTTTAAAACTTTCTGGTACTGCACCTAAGGGACATGTGGCTTTACCCAGAGCCGAACTGTTCTGATACCACCTGTGGCGCCCCCAACTTCCATGTACGGACCAGCATGGAAAGCGAGACACCGGGATGATGACAACCGGTCACGCATCCCAACGACAAGTGTCAGTGTGTGCAACAAATAAACAGTGCACAAATAAAAACACAGCGGAAGGTAATAAAGTCTACTAGTACCAGAATTTTTGTTAATACATAAATCCAAAATACAAATACCTTAAAAACAAAGCCAAGTCCCAGAAAATAAAATACAAGTCTGAAAATAAAAGCTACAACTCGAGTGATCCCAGATCACTCCTCCGGCGGAGCCAGATCCTCAGGCTCGGCATCTGCATCATCAACAAAGTCTGCAGTACCATGAAATGGTACCGCAGGTAAGTTATAACCTAACCAAGTCCAGAGATATAACCATACCTAAACAATTAACCATGCATGCCCATGATGCAAATGAAATAATGCGACGCACGCCAAAAATCTCTTTGGCTCAAAAATCATTTCCAGTAAAATCAATTTCCACCATTTTTCCAGAAAATGGCACACAAAAATCATTATCCATCATTTTCCCAGAAAATGATACACAAAAACAACTCACGCTATTTTCCCAGAAAACAACTCTTTTTCCATTTATCCAATTAACCATATACACCATGGTCTCCCCTATGGACCATCCGCACGTCCTGGCTACTTTACGAGAGATGCCCAGTTCCGCACCCGGTGCGTTCGTGGCCAGGTCATCCTCTAGCCCCCGCCAGCAGAAGGGCCACGGAGTCGGCACGTCCAACGTCCGATCCCGTTGTCGCCCAGCGACAACCCAGGGGACGTCACTCAGTATATTCCGCACCCGAGTGACCAGAGAAGCTCCACCGAGATAATGCCCCATCTCGGCTTGGGGTCGTGATACACATGCACCCACAAATCCAATTCTCATGAAAATCCAGTTTTCAAAATAATCACATGAACATGAATGCAATACACGAAAACCCAGTTTTCAATTTACAAACATGCCATGTGTGCAAAAATACAATGAACCAGATCAATCCTCACAATCAATGATCAACTCCCAAAATCACAATACAACTAAAATATCCAATATCCAAAACCAATCCACAACATAACAAATCTCCAACAATAATCAAACCACAAATAATCCAATCTCCAATAATTAACCAGATCACAATAATCACACACAACAAATACTTCAACCAATCCATCCACCTCCGAACTCCTCGGACTCAGTCCGGAACCAACCAGGATACATATATATAAAATATAGCAGTTAATTGCAAAAATATAATTAAACCTCAAAAGAATTGTTTAGGAAATACTTACAGCACTTTAAAAGTATTTTACGGAGGATCCGAAGCACAAGGAATCGCCAAAACAGCAAAATCACACAGTGTAAAAACACTGACCGAAATGCAGTGAATTTTGAATTTTGCACGGGTTCAAACGGAGACTTGAAATTGATAGGGTAGGGCCTTTGGAAGGTGGTGAATCTAATGGTGGTGGTGGTTGGCCGTGGGTGGCGGCCGAAACGGTGGTGGAAAGCCACAAAGTGTAAATCGGAGAGGGTGTTCGATGGGGCGGCTCCGGCGACGGATCGGAGCCAGGGTTGGGTCGGTTAGGACGGAAATAGGCCGGTGGTGATGTGGCTAGGAGCTGGTGGCCGGAGGTGGCCGGACGGCGGCGGAATGGGTGAAGGAACGCCGCGGCGTCGCACGGCTTCTAGAGGCTAACGGCGGCGCGGTGTCGGTTGGAATTTGGAGGGGAGGCTCGCCGGCGCACGAGGAAGCCGGTGGTACCGGCAGTGTCAACCACCGCCGGCCGGCGGCGGTGCAGGGGCAGTGGACCCGATTTGAGCGAGGGAGAGGAGAGAGAGAGAAATCCGATCGGGGCTGGGGGAAAAAGAAGAAAAAGAAGAAAAGAAAAAGGGAAAAAGAAAAAGAGGAAGAAGAAAAAGGAGATTCAGATTTTTCAACTTGGGTTTCGAAAATGATCCAACGAAAACAATTATAAAACTACTAAATAAATAAAATAATCCAAACGCAGTGAAATATTCAAATAAAACAATAACTATTTTTAAAACAGTTAAAATAAATAAATCAATTTAACTCAAAATTAACTAACATAAAATATTAAACTCTGACAAAAACATCCTTTAAAATAAAGAGAAATTAAATTGCAGATCACTAATTAAAATTAATCAAACGCAGTGAAATGCTTTAATAAAACAATAGTAATTTTAAAACCTACAAACAAACCAATTTAAATTAAAGATCAATTTAAATCTAAAACAATAATTAACAATAAGAAAGCCCAATAAAGAATTTTTCACAATTTTAAATATTCTAAAATAATATTCTAAAACTTCAAAAATAATAATTAATAAAAATAGGAAAGTCTAATAAAATAATAAAATAAAACCTCTAAAATATTAAAACAAGAGAATTACATAATAAATAATTAAAATAAACCTTCTTTAAAAATACACTAAAATCCAGAATGTTACAAAAGATCCACACACTTATACACAAGCTGCCAAAGACCCCGATTGGTGTAAGGCAATGGATACTGAAATTGAAGCTTTAGAGCTCAACAACACATGGACTTTGACAGATTTACCCCCTGATAAAACCCCCATTGCATGCAAATTTGTCTATAAGACCAAGTACCATTCCAATGGTACTATAGAGAGGAAAAAAGCAAGACTAGTAGCTAAGGGTTTCACCCAGCAAGAAGGAGTGGATTATCATGAAACATTTTCCCCAGTAGTGAAGATTGTCACTGTCAGAACCATTATTGCCTTAGCTTCAATTAAAGGATGACATCTCCACCAGTTTGATGTTAGCAATGTCTTCCTCAATGGAGAGCTAAATGAAGAAATCTACATGAAGAAGCCACCTGGCTACACCAAAGGATTACCTGACCAAGTCTGCAAGCTCAACAAAAGCCTCTATGGCCTTAAACAGGCCTCACGGCAATGGTATGATAAATTTTCTACTTCCTTGGTTGCCTTTGGTTTCACTCAATCCAAGGCTGATTACAGCCTATTTACTTGCATAACTGCTACTACTTTTACTGCACTACTTGTTTATGTCGATGACATTGTAGTTGCAAGCAATTCCCTTGAATCCATTTCAGTTCTCAAGACTTTTCTGAACACACATTTCAGAATAAAAGACCTTGGAACCTTGAGATACTTTCTTGGTATTGAGGTTGCTCGATCACCCAAAGGAATCCACCTTTGTCAAAGAAAATACACTCTAGACATTCTTGCCGACTCAAGCAATCTAGCTTGTAAACCTTTAAAGCTTCCAATGGACCAAAACCATAAATTGAGCAAGTCATCAGGGACACCCCTAGCTGATCCTACCTCCTACAGACAACTCATTGGTAGATTACTTTACCTCACACTAACCAGACCTGACATAAGTTACCCCATCCAAGTTCTAAGTCAGTTTATGGACCATCCTTCCACCTCCCACCTTGCTGCAGCCTACAAGGTACTGCGATACCTCAAAAATGCACCTGGTCAAGGCATCCTTCTTTCTTCAAGCTCTCCACTTCAACTTAGAGGCTACTGTGATTCAGATTGGACTTCTTGCCCAGATACACGCAAATCAGTCACTGATTTTTGTATCTTCTTGGGCCATTCTCTCATTTCATGGAGATCCAAGAAACAAACAGTTGTCTCAAAGTCTTCAGCTGAGGCAGAATATCGTGCAATGGCATCTATTACTACTGAAATCACTTGGCTAAAGCAGTTGTTCACCAATCTCTCCATCCCTCATCCACAAGCTGCTGCACTTTTTTGTGACAACCAAGCTGCTCTACATATAGCAGCCAATCCAGTTTTTCATGAGAGGACAAAACACATTGAAGTGGATTGTCATCTTATCCGAGATAAAATACAAGAAGGTAGCATCAAGACTGCTCATGTTCACACCAACTCACAGCTTGCCGACATTTTTACTAAGTCTTTACCTTCTTATACCCTTTTCTCACATCTCTCCAAGATGGGAATAGTAAATCTCTATTCTCCATCTTGTGGGGGGATATTAGAGCAACATGGCATCAGCTCTGCCAAGGATTCAGATCACATGGATGCAGCTGCTCACGGCAAGATCATTGATACTGATATGCAGCATTTTGTCTCTTGTAATAAGTTTGTAAATAATTTACCAAGTAGTCCTTCTTCTAGATGAGCTGTAATGTGCATTTATGTAAATTTAGAATTAATTATTCTGCAGGTGTACAGTCTGTAGGTGGCACGAATATTCTCTAGTTTGTTAGCTTTTTGTCTGTCCATTTTAGTATAAAGCAGCAGCAGTACAGTGTAAAGAATACAATGAACTTTTATGAAATTCAGTAAGGCAGTGAGCCCTTTTCCTCTGTTTTCACTCGTTCACTTTTGTTTCCATTGTTATTCTTACAGGATGGCCGAAGGTCTTATACTTCAAATACAACACACTGGAAAGGAAACACTAGAGGATGTTAGAGAACGATATTTACGGGAGCTAGTTCAAAGGTGTATGCTACAAGTAGGACAAATGAGTTCAGTTGCAGGGATCAAAACTTGTCGTCTCCATGATCTTATGCGAGACTTTTGTGTGGAAAAAGCTAAATTGGAAAACTTTCTCAACGTCATCAATATTAATGATGAGTCCAACGAAGAAATAGAAGCTCCCATTGGTAAAATTCGAAGAGTTGCTATCAGTGGGGGATCAAATCTTGTTACAGTATCAAGATGCCAAAAATATTTTCACCTAAGGTCTCTTCTAACATTCTCTGTGCCTTCGAAAGATCAGATGTCTATGCTAAGGAACTTCAAATATCTTAGAGTCTTTAATTTTGTAATATCGACTATTGATCGCAGTCGAGTATTGGCTTTCCCCCCTGAGATCAATAGTCTCATCCACTTGAGATTCTTATCTCTAAGGTATACTGGTGTAAGAAGGATCCCATTTCTAGGAACTTTGAAGTGCTTGCAAACACTAGATTTGCGATCGACGTATCGCGGACTCGAAGCTAATGTGCCAAATGATATGTTCAGGGATATGGAGCACTTGCGGCATCTGTTTCTACCTCGGTATTTCAGAGTCAAGGGGAAGTTGCAACTAGCTAATGCTAGTAAACTGCAAACACTTGTGAATATTCCTGTTTTCATATGTGATGCTAAAGATCAGACGGCTGGATTTGGCGAGTTTGGAAAGAAGTTAAGGCCTTCAAAATTCAAATTCAATTGTCTTCATGTTCTTAAGATCACCATTCAGGGTAGTAGGAGAGTGGATATAACACCAATGGTAACGAGTTGTCCTCACATATATCAACTACGACTTCGGGGGGAAATAGAGAAATTGCCAAAACAGGACAAAATTTCTCCACATCTTGTCCAGTTGAAGTTAAATTGGACTCTTCTTGTAGAAGACCCAATGTTGACTTTGGAGAAGTTACCCAACTTAAAGATTCTCCACCTTGGGTCTTCTGCCTACACAAGGAAGAGGATGATTTGTTCTGTAAGAGGATTTCCTCAACTTCAATCCCTCATGGTTGTTGATTTAAATAACTTAGAGGAGTGGGAGGTGGGGGAAGGATCCTTGCCCAGCCTCTGCCATTTGAAGATTGAACGTTGCCAAAATCTCAGTATGGTTCCAAATGGACTTCAGTTTGTCACTACCCTGCAAAAATTGGAAATCATAAACATGCCCATGCGATTCAGAGATAGACTTGGCGAAAGAGGACAAGATTTCTACAAAATCCGACACGTGTCTTCCCTTCAAATTCAATATTAAAGATTTCTACATAGCGGAGACTTCATGTACTTAAAATTTTTCAAAAACTTGATCGGAATGCGCAAATTACTGGGAACTTTCAATGTCTTTCGTACATTTAATTAATTACATCTTTCTTAATAGCATCTCTAATGTTATCTTAATTTGGTAAATATCTTTTGCAGCTCTATATATCTGTAATGAAAATATCTTGATTTGATTATGTATAAATACTTGCAAAATTTGAAATCAGTTTTCATGGAACTAAAATCAGGTGGGATGTCGTTTCATCATGAGTTAAAAAAAGAAAAAGAACCTCAAACATTTTTTTTTTTACAAGTACTCAGTTATCACATTAGTATGCTCGTAATAGAAAGGTTTTAAAATCTATTTTGGGTCTGCATTTCCTGATGATTTGTTGATCCAATGGTCGTTTGCTTTTAAGTACCTCGTTTAAATGGAAAATTAAATGAATCCTTATTGATATAATTTCATACTTATAATCTTATATGAGCTTGTTGCAAAATCTCAATATCTTGTGTTGCATTGATGATTTGTGATTAAAGTCATGAATTTTGCTACTTATTGAATGTGTTGTAGCTAACTCTTCTTATTTTTGTCCTTTCAGATGATTTCAAATTCAGATTTGTTTGTTGGGCAATGAGATGAAAAATGCTCGAGTTTGGAGGTCTTGATCTCTGGAATCAAGTTTGTTGGGCTGACTTGTTTCTTCAATAAAAAACTATCTAAATAATAGGTTTGTAGCGCTCTAACATGATCATGATATCATGTCATGTGGGTTAGTTGGACTTTCAGTGGCCCAGAGTGATTACCACTTTTTGTTAAGGAATTGTTAAAGCATTTTTCACGTATAAACCGTATGAATTGAAAGGCCTAGTCATTATTCGCCTACTCCTTTTTTTTTTTCGTTTGTTTTATATTTATCCAAACAAATTTCATCTTTCGTTTGCATATGGGTTTCATTTTGAAGAACCCATCGACATCAGTTTTAGTAAATATTGATGTAACTTTTTGAGCATGCTAACTCCGATCCCTTCTACAGTATCTCGAGGTTTAATTTTATGTAAGATGGACCAAACTTTATCGGACTAGACTTGTCTATTGTGCCTCATTTGGGTTCGATGAGCCTTTTGGGCTCATGGTAAAGAAAAGATCAGTCAAAATAGTTGGGATAAGAGAGTGGATTTAGGGTACGTTTGGTTACCCAACTAAACTCATCTCATCTCACTCATCATTATAATTTTTTCAAATTTCAATACAAAATATAATAAACAATTTAAATTTTTCAAATTTTAAAACAATAATAATATTAAAAAATAATATTCTAATAATATTTTATTATCTAAACTCAACTCATCCCAACTCAGTTTAACATCCAAACGCACCCTAATAACACCAATGGTAACGAATTGTCCTCACATATATCAACTACGACTCCTTAAGAAAATAGAAAAATTGCCATAACACAACAAAATTTCTCTACATCTTCCCCAGTTAAAGTTAAATGAGACTCGTCTTGAAAAAATTGTATTGATTTTTATATTTTACTTAGAAGATTTAAAAAGTTGTATCGATTTTTGTATTAGGATAATGTTAGATAATGATTAAATAAAAAAGTTGAGTATTCAAAATTTTAAAAATATTATATTAAAGTTATGTTAAAACCGAAAATACTCTTTACCCACACATTTCCTAATAACCCTAGCTCCTAAGATAAGTAAGAAATAATATAATGTTTTTTGGATCTCGAGTATTAATTTTATGTGAGATGGATGAAACTCTGGTTAGGTTTGGACTGAGAAATACTCTCAAGTCTCAACCCATCTCATCTCATCATTACAATTTACACAAATTTCTAAATAAAATACAATAAACAATTCAACTTTTTCAAAACCTAAAACAATAATAATATTAAAAAATAAAATTTTATTCAAATTTTAATTTTCATCTCATCTCAACTTACTATCCTAACCTAACTTTGGACTAGGCTTGTTTCACTCTAGTCTGTTGTGTCTCGTTTGGGTTCTATGTGCCTTTTGGGCTTATGATAATATATCCCTACAGTAAATAATGCAGACCTTAGTAACAATTATTTTTCTCCTTTTCTCTTCCTATTTTGGCTATATTTTACACCACAATCACACTCCACTCGTTCCATTTTTGTCGCCTCTTTTTTATTTATTTATAAGTTTTATTTTCTCTCGACAAATTTTATTTATTGTTTCAATTATTAATAGCTTGACTGGTGGAAAATTGGAATATGAATGTCTATGAGCATTCTCAATAACTTAAACATCTAACCCTTTTTTTCTATTTTAACTAATTATCTTAAGAAGAGAAATAAAAAGATGAAGAGAGATAAATGATGAAGGAAGAAAGAAGCAAAAAGAGAAAAATAATACTGAAAAAATAGTAAAGAGAGAGAAATTAAAAAATAGTATAGCGTCAACTCACATGTGATTGGCACGAGATTACTTTTTACGTTTCCTTCATGTAAAATTGGATGGAGTACTGGATTTTTGATGACCGGTTTTCTATTTTACACGGATGACTTTGCTTGGGTTTATTACCGTTTTATTTATTTATTTATTTTTGATAAGGATAACCTGACTTCATTTCATCATAACAAACAAAAGCCTTGCAATAGATAATCAATCCAAGGATATTAGTGATTACATCTAGGTATGAACCCCACCATAAACTAATCTCCTTGACACTTAAGCTAAACTTAGCTAGAGAGTGAGCTAGTGCATTGCAATTTCTATTGGCGTATTGGATTGCGCAGGAGTTGAAGCGTGCCATTAGTATCTTTGCCTCCCTTATAATGTTTCCAACTACCGCCATTGAGTTTCCAGGTTTTTCAAACTCGGAGATAACCAACTGAGAATCACACTCAATCACAAGATGTTGGATACCAAGGTGAAAACTGAGTTGAAGCCCTCGAAGAACAGCCAAACCTTCTATCTCAACTGCAGTTAAAACAACCTGCTCTTTCCTTGCTGCAGACATTAGGACAGTTCCTTTGGAATCTCTTAAAATGGCCCCAACTCCAGCAACAACTCCATTGGCAGAGAAAGCTCCATCGACATTGAGCTTGAAGGTACCAGGAGGGGGAGCTTCCCATCTGCAATGATGCCGTACAACATGTATAGGTTTGTGTTTCAGTTCTTTAAAGGATCTCTGCATTGCCAAACTGTTCTCTAGAGCCGCCTCTGCATCCACACTCTTGTCTTCAAAAATCTTCATATTTCTTCTATACCAACAGCTCCAGCAGATCAGAAAAAATAGCTCCAGTGTTTCTTGGGTGTTCTCCTGCAGAATTCGGAGGGCAACATCAAGAAACAGTTCATAATGTCTGGTATGTATCATCTTGGGAAAATGGTTACTCCAAATATCTTTAAGGGATGGGCAGGTACACAGAGCATGCAATACATCTTCCCGTTCGGCTCCACAGAACACACAAACTTCCTCAATCACAACCTGTTTTTCTTGAGATTATGTCTGGTAGGCATGATTTCTTTTGCAGCTTTCCATGCAAATATTTTCCTTTGGAGGGAAGTTTCATTTTCCAGATTACTTTCCACAATCTCTTCAATAATGCATCATTTGAGGATTCTCCACATTGTCTGTTCTGGTCTATGGATCGAAACAGCCTATACGCACTTTTTATAGTATATTCATCGTGTGATTCCTAAGTCCAACATAGCAGGTCAGGCCCTCCATTGCTTAACACAATGTGCAGAATTTCTGAGGCCACATTGGATGCAAACATAGTATTTATCTTGCCGACATCCCACATTCGATGAGTAGTATCTAATAGGTAGTCGACAATGGCATCTGCCTCATGAGGCCAAATCTCCTCTGCATTCAGAGCAAGTAATAGTGTAGGCCTTCCAGGTACCCAATGATCTTTCCAAATCTTCACTCCCTGCCCCGTGCTTATCCTCCAACGGCAACCTGCAGCTATTTTAGGAATGGTGCTCCATATACCTCTCCACACAAATGAAGGGTTGTGCCCCATGGTAGCATCCAGAAACTAATTTCCAGGAAAATATTTAGCCTTGAAAATTTTATGCAGTAGAGAGGTTGTGTTTTGCATGATTCTCCAACCTTGCTTGGCCAAAAGGGCATCATATCATTGAAGACTCTAAGGTCCTTAAACCCCATGCCCCCCGCTTGCTTTGTCTTACACATCTTTGACCAACTCATCTAATGAATTTTCTTTTCATCTTTCTTTTTGCCCCACCAGAACTTGGCTATCAGTTGTTCGAGCTCAGTACATAAGGTGGCTGGTAGTTTGAAACAACTCATGGAGTCTTTTTTCCCCCCAATGAGAGTATTTTTTCTTTCCATCCCTGTAGTCTTTTTCCAAACTTTATGTTTAATTTCAGAGAACACCTTGTATTTTGACCTTCCAACCAAAGGTGGTAGCCCTAAGTACTTTTCAAAGTGTTGGCTTGTCTGCACCCCCCACAGCTCCAAAATCTCGGCTTGTCTAGCATTGTGCACATTATGACTAAAAACAATTCCTGTCTTATCTTTATTTATCTTTTGGCCTGAAGCTCCCTCATAACCAATAACTCTTGAATCCTCCTATTTTTAGCTGCAATAGCCTTACAGAACAATAGGCTGTCATCAGCAAACAGCAGATGGGATATTGCAGGAGCCCCTCTACACACTTTGACTGCTGTGATTTCACCACTTCTCACAGCTTTTTTGAGTAGGGATATTAATTCCTCGGTGCACAGGAGGAACAGATATGGGGATAAGGGATCTCCTTGTAGAATACCTCTTGAGGGAACAATAGGACCTTTAGGCTCGCCATTTATCAATACTGAAAAAGAGACAGATTTAACACACATCATAACTAAGTCAATCCATTGAGGAGCAAAACCCATTTTTTCCATAACAGTTGCTAAGCAGGTCCATTCCACTCGATCATAAGTTTTGCTCATGTCCAATTTAAAGGACATAAATCCTTCCTTACTCATCCTTTTATTTTTCAAAAAATGCATCAACTCATAAGCCACAAGGATGTTATCAGTTATAAGTCGGCCAGGAACAAAAGCACATTAGGAGCTAGAGATGATTTCATCAAGCACCTTTTTTAGCCTATTTGCTAGGACTTTGGATATGAGTTTATACAACACGTTACATAAACTAATAGGCCTAAACTCAGATATCCTTTCAGGCTTAATTTTCTTTGGAATCAAAGTTATAAAAGTGTGATTGATGGAAGGGGGTAGAATACCAGTGCTGAGGATTTGTAAAATAGCACGTGTCATGTCAGTTCCCACAATGCGCCAATATTGTTGAAAAAAAATAGGGGCCATGCCATCAGGTCCCGGTGATTTAGTAGGATCTAAAGATGTCTTGACTTCATCATTGGAGAACTCCTGCAGCAGTACATCATTCATTTCTTGAGTAACTTTACCATGCAGATAATTCAAAAAATCTCAGTTGGGATGCTCTTGCTCGGACTGAAATAAATTCTGAAAGTAACTTAGGATCATTTGATCTCTTTCCTCTTCATAATGCCATGTCCCATCCTCCCCTTTTAAACATGTAATTCTGTCTTACTCTTCCTCTGAGATGCCTTATGATGGAAGAATCTTGAGTTCCTATCACCTCCCTTTAGCCATAAAGTTTTAGCTCGTTGCTTCCAAAGAATCTCCTCCCTCTCCAACCATGATTGGAGATTGTTTCTAGCACCAACCAGAGCTTCCTTTGTGACTCTACTAGGGTCCTCGAATTGCAATTTCTGAAGTCTGTCTCGGGCTTTCCTTATATTCAAAGGAACATGTCCAAATTTTGTTTTGTTCCATTCTTCCAAACCCCTGCTGCAGCTGTGTAATTTGTCAGCTATATCCACCAAAGGTCTCCCTTCAACGTTCCCTTGCCAATATCTCGCTATGACATCGCCGCACTCCTCATCCTCAACCCACATCGCCTCAAATCTGAAAAGTTTATGTCTAGACTGGATGGTCTCAGCCTTGGGATGTAAGATAATTGGCAAGTGATCTGAATGAGCTGCAATGCCATGGACGACTCTAGCTAGAGGGAAGCATTCACTCCAACTAATATTGGCCAGAAATCTGTCGAGTCTTTCACTTATCACCTGTTGCTCTTCCCTATGATTACACCAAGTAAAGTTAGGTCCCTCAAAGCCCAAATAAAAAAGGTGACAATCATCAATCACATTCCTGAAATTTTGCATTAATCTGTCGGGACATAGTCTGCCACCCCTATTTTCTTGTTGGCATAGTACCTCATTGAAGTCACCACACACAAGCCAAGGGACTTCCTTATCCACCCTTAAGGTCTGGATCAAGCGCCAGGTTTCTCCTCTCTTTTTTGTTTCTGGGTGACCATACACTCTACATAGCTTCCAAACAAAACCTCTCTCAGCATCCTTAATTTCAGAATCGATATGGTAGGAAGAAAAACTCTTAATGGTTAAGTTTATGTCTTGCCTCCATAGCAGAGCCAAACCCCCACTTCTGCCTTCACAGGGCACTGTAAAACAACTATCAAACCCCACTCTAACACGAACACGTTCCATTTGAAAGGTAGTCATTTTTGTTTCTTGCAAAAACACCACCTTGGGACCTTCCCTCATGACTAGGTCACAAAGTGCTCTAACTCCTTGTGGGTTCCCAAGCCCATGGGAGTTCCAGCTGATGGTTTTCATTGACCACGGCGGGGCTGCATCGCAGCCTCCACAGTTGGATATGGGCAACTTGTGATACCATCCTTGTCTTCCTTAAAATTCCTCCTCCCACACTTGGAAATCTTTGAAGTCTGCAGAGTAGCCTTCCTCTTCACCAGAGCCGTATTAGGACTTTTGGTGTTAGGTAAGTTCGAGGGAGTACTAATGCAGTTAGTCACATCTGAGAGGGCATCAGTAACACCACTAGTTTTCCTTTTCCATGTAGTGCCTTCCACGATTTTGGTCTTTGTGGGGTCTTGGTTTTCAGTCTTCATGATAGTTATGCCAGGAAAAAGGATGGGGGTGTTTGACTTGATATTTTCTTTAGTGTACTTGTTTTCAACCGTCATCATATCTTCACCCAAAGAGCAGTTGGAAAAAGGAGGTAAGGGGCATACCTGATCTGTCTGGGGGCATTTTTCTATGGGATCATTGTTGGCTGCTGTGCCATGTAGGTCGCTTGGCGGGCAGGGCATGGGATTTCTGGCACTTTGGAGGTTCTGATTGTCACATGGGGCCTGGCTATTGGAGGCCATAGGTTGAGCACTAAACTTTGTACATGGGTCCTGGTTTGTGGAGTTCAGAGCCTTAGAAGTCTCCTCTGTCAGGTACCTCGAGGAAAGGGTCCCTCTTTCCGCCGTAGTTGGGAATTTGACTCCAATAGTGTTGCCGCCCTCTTCCTCCGGTTGGCTCCGTCTCCATGAGGCATTATGATGCTCCTTAGTAGATGAGCCAAACATTTTCTGGGTGAGTGAGGCCTATTCCTGGGTGGTTGTGCACGTAACCAGGGCCCATACTGTTCTTTTGTCTGAGAATGAGATGAACCTGAGCAAGTCCTTCTACCATGCATCAGTAGGCCACATTTGAAGCACATTGTGGGCAGTCTTTTGTATTTAAAGTCTAGCCAGTGTTGACGGGCACCAATCTTGAGAAAACGACCATGTGGAAGAGCTTTAGTGATATTAACTTCCACCTGAGCTCGCAGGAAACTGCCCCAGCCACAACCATCTGAGTCTACCTCAATCTCAAGCACCTTGCCCAGGCTAGAGGCAAGCAGGCTCCCGGTTTCTTGATTCATCCCTGCAAAAGGGAGATTGTGGATTTGAACCCATAAAAGTTCAGATGCAAATTGTACCTCTGAGGGGAAAGGCCGCCATCAAAATCACGGAAGCACATCAAGTGTCTATCAAAAGACCATGGTCTTCCTTTCATGATCTTTTCTTTATCCGAGTGTAGTTGTAGCTTCAGGAGGAACTTGTTTTCACCAAACTCTTTGAAAGTTAACCAATCTTCAGGGTTCCAAGCCTTTGCCATAGTCGTTTGGAAGGCTTTCCTGTTGACAATCCTATCGTTTAAGATCATTGCCAGTATGCAGTGTTGCCCTTTGATACTTGCGAGTACAGCTGCCTCGTCTGGTAGAGTGTATTCTTCTTTCTCATCTTCTGTTAGCGTGAACGATCCCATCGCCATGTAATCTCATCGGTGGACATTTCGCACACTCGCCCGACTTACAGAAAACCCCGTACGCCCCTAGCTTTGTTGAAGACAAAGCTGAAAAACCTCACCTTTGGCGAGGAGAGAACCTCAACCTTCGGAAAGGAGAGGAGTTATTGCTTTAACATTTACACCTGGTATACCTAAATCTGGAGCTGATGGTTATTACCACTTTATTATTATACTACTCTCTTACACTTGGTTAGTTTTGCATTTTACGTCTTATTATTACTTCTACCTTTTATTATCACTTCATTTACGTCCCTTGTACTTTCCTAAGTTATTGTTTTGTTCATTATATATCATTATTTTATCCTTTTTTTTTTGTCTAAAGTATTTTGTCTTCTTTCATTTATATGTATTTCAAAAGTAGTAATGAAAAATATCACATTTAAATAACTTCAAACAATCTAATTAAAAACAAAATAAAGAATACTCGATCGTATAGAAGAGGTCGCCTTGAACGAGAACTCAGGTGGAACCAAAACTCTGAACACAAGAAAATAAAATAAGATAAGGCTTGTGATTACTACAGAGTTAGACAATTATAATAGGATACTCTAAAGTCTTAATCATAACAGGATGCTTTTTTTTATAGGTACTTAATAAGATACTAATGTGTAATCCTAATACGATAAATTGATAATGATGCCATGTAAAGTGATTCTATAAATAGAAACATATCTCCTCACTAATTGATATGCGGAGAATTCCTAAACTCAAAAACCTTTAATGGTGTCAAGAGCAAGACAAAGACTTGCATTTGTGATGCTATGGCCTCTCCATCATCCAGCTCCTGTACTACCATCTCTTTTTGATTACGTTGATGGTAGTATATCTTTGCCTCTATATTAGCTCTTATATTTGAACTTCATCTCCCGGTGAGCCTATCATCCAAGCACCAAATGCTACCTATGCTAGTTGGTTTCAATAGAATCAAGTGATTCTTAGCATGCATATGTCCTCTGTTTTGGAAGCTCTTAAATATTCCAAATTAGACATATCTTGAGTTGTCTGGGTTGCCTTAGAGTGAGTGTTTTCCTCACATTCGCATGCTTGTGAGATGCGGATCCGAAACAGAGCAATAAAACCACTTCTTCTGTCTCAATTTTGTAGCCCCGTGACATGTCCGTGACTTAACCTCTACAGACAAAAGTCTGAGAGACGAACTCTTTTTTATTTTAATTAAAAATAAAGAAACCAAAAAGGAAATCAGTAAGATAGATGCGAAAAATAACAAATTACAGTTTGGACCAACTCTGATAGACTTCGGGATCTGTGACAGCTTGTGAAGGCAACACACTTGTCTATTTTCAGCCACAAAGGTCTAATTTGAAAGGTCTGGTAATGGCGAATCCCGTGATCTGGTGTATGTGTTGAGAAGAGCTGTTGGAAGGGATGGCGCGTGAGGACCACACGCAGATGTGGGTGGTGTGTGAGAACCACATGCGGTGATTTTTTGCAAAACCACCACCTTCCTCCGAACGATTTTCAACTTGTAAAACTGTTTGTGGCACGCATGTCTCTCAGGAGTTGCTTGAAATTTGTATATCTATCTTTTTCCTTTTTCGGCTTTGAAGAAAGTAAAATAAAATTAAGCAAAAGAAACCTTGATAGAAAAAGTGGGTGAATGGAGGAAGTAGGGAAGGAGAGGGAGAAGGAGGAAGTCAATGCCTCCTCCCTCTCCGGCAAAAATCATATCTAAAGCCCTTAGCCACACTTGCTATAGCTAATATGTTTTATTGGATTTTTGGAAAAGAATGAAAATATATTGAATAAAATATTATAAAATTAAAAAATTATTTGAATATTATTTTTATTTTAAAATTTGAAAAAAATATATTGATGTTTGAATTTTGTTTAGAAATTCTGAAAAGTTGTATTGATTTTTGGGTTGAGATAGTATTAGATAGTAATTAGATAAAAAAGTTAAACATTTAAAATTGAAAAATGTTTTATGTTAAAGTGATGTTTAAAAAGAAAATATCTAAACATATCTCGTTATCCAAACATTTCCTAAGAATCGTTCTAGGATAAGTTTGAAATAATAGAGGAATTATATTTACAGTCATAGAGTGCGTAAGTATCGCATAGTCATTTTTTTAAAAAAAATTAAGTAAATATGAGATCCACATGAAAAATTAATTTTGTTAATGGTTGAGCCTATTCTTTTTCAAAAGTAATACGTAACACTTGAACAATTCATAATTATATTTAACATTACTTCAAATAATATAATATTTTCCAGATCAAGAGGTTTAATTTAATGCAAGATAGATGAAAGTCTTCTTGGACCAGGCTTGTTTCATTCAAGTTTATTGTGCCTCGATTGGGTTCTACGAGCCTTTTGGACTTATGATAATATATCCCTGCAGTAAAGAATGCAGATTTTAGTAACAATTGTTTTTCTCTTTTTCCCTCCCTATTTTGTGTCCTTTTTTTTTTTTTTTTTTTTTTTTTCTATTTATAGTTTCATTTTCTCTCAGCAACTTTTATTAATTGTTTCGATTATTAATAGCTTAAATATCTAACCTTTTGTTTTTTTTTCTATTTTAACTAATTATCTTAAAATATCACAATCCAACCGTTACCCAAATTTCTTCTTTATTTTTTGAAGAAGAAAAATGAAAAGATAAAGAGAGATAAATGATTAAAGAAGAAAGGAGTAAAAGAGATAGCAATAATACTGAAAAAAAGACTAAAGAGAGAAAAATTATATATATATAAAAAAAATAATTATAGAATGTAGTATGTCAAATCAACTCACATGTGATTGGCACGAGATTACTTTGTAGTTTGTACACTGCCTTTGTATAAACTTGGATAACTACTGGATTTTTGAAGACCGGTTTTCTATTTTACACTTGGCTTGGGTTTAATTCCACCCATGGCAAGTCATTATTCGCCTACTCTTTTTTTTTTTCGTTTGTTTTTATTTATCCAAACAAATTTTATCTTTTGTTTGCATATGGGCTTCATTTTGAAGAACCCACACTACAAGAAAACAGGTAATTTCTAGCGATTTTAATATCATTGCAAAAAGTCTTTCTTTGCGACGATTTTCATTTCACCGCTGAATTCCAACACGAATTTGAAAAATACTGAGGGAGAATTCATTGTTAAGATTTTTGCGGCGATTTAATTCCCTGCAAAAAAACTATTTATACTAGAGCAGCATTTTTTCCCGTCGAATAGAAAAGTTAATGCATTTGAGACTTTTTGCAGCAAACATTGTCGTCGTAAAAGTCATTAGCGGCAATTAATGTTTATTAGCGGCAATGAGCAGTTCCAACTTTTTTATAACTAGTAAAGAACAAGCAAAATCCCTTTAATGGTGAAATTAATGATTATTTGCAGTGAGATAGACGCGCCGGAAATAAACTTATCTGAATTGTTTTTTTATTTCGGATTATTCATCTTTGGCGGCTACGTTTCTAGATTTTGCGGCGATTTTAACTCGCTGCAAAAGTTAATAAAATTTAAACGCCCCTAGTTTTCCCCATTCCTTTCCCTCCAGTCGTCTCCCCCCTCCCCCCTCTCACCCCAATCCCTATTCTCCCTCAAGCCTCCGCCGCACACAGCTCGTGGCCAATGTGTTAGGGACCCCGGTCAAGTCCCTAAACACTAAGTCCTCTTCGGCAATAGGCTCCTTTGGTTGACCGACTCCAAGTCCTTCACTTGCTTGGTTCACGCTCAAGGTTGGCTATGGTGGCACTTTGGGTACGGTGAGGTTAGTGTTTAGGCTAATGGGAAGTGTATGGGAAGTGTGAAAAGTGGCTAAGTGTGAGATCACAATGGGGAGTGGTACACGGCACTAGGGTGAGCTAGGGTTGGCGCCACTTGCATTAGGGTTTAGGGTTTGGATGAGTGATGATGGGCGGCTAGGGTTTGTGTGGTAAGATGAATTAGGGTTTGGAGATAGGCAAGGGTGATGGGCGGCCAAAGCTTGGTCAAAGGGGCAAGTGAGAGTTTTTAGGAAAGTTTCCTAAAAACTTGGGATTTGACTAAGATTAGGTTGTTGGCTGGCCAAGGGGGTTTGAGTGAGTCAACTAGGGTTTCCAATATGGAAACTCTAATATGGAAAGGGGAGTGGGCAGCTAGACTAATTCAAATAAGGCTTGGATAGCCAAAATTTGAATTTGGACTAGTATGGAAAGTAGGGATTTCGGTTATGGAGGGAATGAATGGTAAGAAGGGTATTTTGGGATTTGGTTTATTTATGGAAGGTAGGGCAAACAAGTGGTGGTCAAATTATGCTAGGGTAGAAGGATCAAATGGATGTTGGTAAATACTTGTTGGCCGAAACTCACAAGAACATGGATGAACAACACAAGTTCAATGCAAACGTGATAATCAAATCAATGGAAAATAATGGAAGACAAGAGATGGAATGGAAAATAATCATAAGATTGATAGAATGAATCACACTTATTCACGAATTGCAAAGTGTGATTCTCTCCTTAGGGATTCACGAATTGCACCCCAAAGAGCCCAAGTGCTAGGCACCGAAAATGATTTCAAGAACAATAGCCGTCCACAAAGGGAAATTGTCAAAAGATGTCAAAGCAATGACTAAGGGTCTTATTTATAAGGTTACAACTTGTAAACCCCCAAAAGGTCCCTTTGCAATAAAAGAAATAAAAGGAATAAATAATTAAAATAACATAAATAAGGATAGTGGCATGGACCACATGGCTAAGGTGGTGCATGGGGTCGAATTTGGGCTTGTTCTCATGCTGAAAATACCCTTTTTGAGGGTTGGCTTGACTGTGGCTCGACCTTGGCTCGAGCGAAAACATACAGAGAGTTCCGCTCGAACTTCGCTCGACAGTTCGCTCGAGCCATTGTTCGCTCGACCTTCCGCTCGACTCCGCTCGAGCGAATTCAACCCGAGAGCTCTGCTCGACACTCGCTCGACACCCCGCTCGAGCGAATTCAACCCGAGAGCTCCGCTCGACACTCGCTCGACACCCCGCTCGAGCGATCTGTGTGTCATTTTATTATGTGGGAGTCTAATCAGCATGGCCTGCATGCTGGGCGCCCCGTGCGTGTCAAGACACGGGCCAAGGCATGCATGTGGCCGGACCATGGGCATGCTGGGCGCCCCATGTGTGACAAGACACGGGCCAAGGCATGCTCGTGGTATGATCAAGGGGCATGTCTCTGACATGGCTAGGACATGTGCGGCAACTTTGGAGGCGACTTTACGTGGGGGTCTAACACAATGACCCC
Organism: Cyclocarya paliurus; assembly: GCA_029856935.1. NCBI lineage: Eukaryota > Viridiplantae > Streptophyta > Magnoliopsida > Fagales > Juglandaceae > Cyclocarya > Cyclocarya paliurus. Next base: position 28,870,501 of record CM056952.1, read on the forward strand.
ACCTCGCCGGCCACCTCTTCCTCTTCCCCTCTAGTGGATGTCGATCTCCCCTTCCCTCTTCCTCCCTGCAGCTTCTTCTCTCTCGAGTTTTCCATGGTTGCCTTTGCCTAGCGCAGCCTTTGCTGTAGCCCACGCCACCGCCACCTCACCTCGACGCCCACCCCCTCTTTCTCCCCTAGACCCCACGCCGATCTCTTTCCTTTTCCCTGAATTTGGCCTCACCTCTCTCTCTCTCTCTCTCGGATTTCTCTATATCGCCGCTCCTAGGGGAGCCATTCGTCACAACTCAGACCTCAACACCATCGTCAGTCCTCTATAAGAGCCCCCTTCTCCTCCACATCTAGCCCAGCAACTCAAGGCCCTCACTCTCTCCCTTGCACTATTTGTAACCCACGACCACCAGCTCTCCCCAGCGTTGTCGTGCTCCTCCCAAGCCATAAAAAAAAGTTTTCAAAAATACTTTGAAGATCAACTTTATCAATGCCACAAAGGTATTCTTTCTCCAAGTGCATGCTTTAATTTCCTTTCTTTCAAATTTAAGCTGGTTATCTGTTCATTTTCCTTTCCGTTGTCTAATTCTTGGTCTATTATTACATTCATTCTGTTGCAGTCAATGATTGGACATTGCCTTGGCGTTGCTGGGGGTTTGGAAGCCATCGCAACTGTGAAAGCCATAACAACAGGATGGATGCATCAGTGGGCAAGCTTTCAATTACAATACTTGGTATGCTATTTTGTTTCAGTGGACTTCTTTATGCTAATGTTACTAATTCACCTTAATGGAGGAAAACAACAAGCTGTTACTGATGGGCTTTCTAAGTTTGATTTGATGCAAATAGGTCATCCCGTTTGTTTCATCTAGTTGTTTGATATAGGAATGTGATTGTTCTCTATTAAGTGTGTAGGATCATAGGTCTTTAAAGGAACCATCAAGGCTTTTTGAGGGCATGGTAGTCGTAGGGCTTCATCCCAACTATGAAATTCAAGCACTTGATAGGCTATACAATGCCATAAGGTCTGAAGGTTCTGGAAAATTGCGAAGTGCACTAAGTTTTCAGAATCAATCGCATGTGGAACCCTGCCTTGAACCTCAGGTGGGCAGTATTCTTATCAAAACTTTGAATTCATTTGCGTTTGGTTATTTGTTTAAGCATTTGGCATGAGTCCTTTTTTTTTTCCTTTTTTTGTTTTTAGGTCTTACTTGTTTACCCTCCAGAAAAGGGTTGCCTCTCAAATACAAAGATCTTCTTTCATTTTGCTTCCCTAGAGGCTTGGAGGTTGGGTGTATGCTTAATGGATCATATGTTGAATGATTAGTTTGTGCATTTGAAAGTTAGGAGCTATGTTTTTTTTTTTTTGCACATGACTTTAAGTTAGCTGCGTTTTTGTGAATTATGAATTGTGAAGTTTATTCAGTTTCCATCCCACTGACACAAGAAGAATCATAATGGAAGTTTGGAATTTGAGGGAAGTTGGTAACCTCTGGAGCATGTCCATAGAATTGCACCCTGGTTCACTAGGAATGAAAATCATTATCACGAAAGCCCTCAAATATCCTGCTTTTCTTTCCCTTTTTTACTGGATAGCATCTTTCGGTTGTCATTCCTTTCCTATCTTCATGGATTTTAAGGACTTTATGAGATTTAAATATTATGTTTTTAAAGCCATTTGCTTGTACCCTGCCTATTTACTAAGGATGGTTTCTTTATCCTTCATTTCAAATAGAAATGATTTTATCCATTGAAAAAATCTCAAAAAATTTCCTTATTTAAAAACCCCAATGGGAAGTCTGGGTAATTTGCATAGGTTGTCAAATTGTTATTAAGCTTTAGATATTCTTACCTTAATGGGAAGTGATACCACTGTGGAATATCAGAAATCCAACGATGAAGTGAAGATGTAATTGGCCTTGTAGTGAAGTGGTTCATCTAGCCATTTAATATATGGGAGTTCTTGGTCTTGTAAAGGAAGGATCTAGGAATTTTTGTTGAATCCATGTACTTTTTTTTTTTTTTGAAAATAACTGACTTCATTCAATAGAGAAAATGTTGAATACATGGAGGGTAATCCTTAATAAGTATGCAGTCTTCTAACCAATCAAGAGAAAACTTTGCCAAATGATGAGCAATTACATTGACTTCCCTAGGAACATGTAGAATAGACAAGTTACAGGGTCTTGGAGAGTATGAGCTTGATATCCCTAATAACAATTCCAATGGAACTCCAGCTGTCTTCTTTGTGTTGAACAACCTTCACCATAGCAAGAGAGTCACCTTCTAGGATGATATGATGCAACCCCAACTCAGCACAAAAAAAGGTAGCTCTTCGTGCAGCTACTGCTTCTCCTAGAAGTGGATTAGGATTCAGGGGCATGGATGAATATAATGAAGCTATGATGGAGCCAGCTGAATCCGTAATGACCACACCAATCCCCAGTTTTGAATTGCCTTTATCAATGGCTGCATCCCTGTTAACTTTGAAAAAGTTTGGTGGAGGAGCAGACCATTGGTTGTTAGGTGGCACATGGACCTTAACCTGTTTTACCCAACCCTCTAGCTCGGATCTAATTGGGAGCATCTTTGTGTGGACCTGCTTGGAGACTTGGGAAGGAGGATGAAACTATTGCTCAAATAGCCAAGTATTCCTTCCATGCAAATTGCTTTTGCTGTGACAACAACTTCAGTGATTTTCAAAGGGGATAATTGGTCTATGATATGCATCAGAATGTCTTTAAAGGAACCATCAAGGATGCATAGTTTTTGAATTCTTCTTGAACTCATAGACCACACATCTTGAGCTGCTCTACAGGACTAGAGAGCATGAGAAACTGATTCAAGGTCAAGGGAACATAATGGACAAAGGGGTGACTCCACCATTTTCCTTTTGTGCAGGTTTAGCTGAGTGGCAAGGGACTCACTGGCTGCTCTTCAAAGGAAGGATTTTGTGGCTTGGGTTGCCTGGATACCCCAGATTTTGTTCCAAAACCTTGAGATGGAAGCCTGGTCTAATGTCTGCCCCATTCTGTCCTCTTTTATGGTGCCTTGTAAGTGATAGACAATTCTCACTGAAAACTTACCATTGCCTGAATATCTCCAAGTCAGTATATTTTGGTTCCTGTAGGGACTAATAGGCATCTTGCTAATTAAGCATGCCTTAGAATCTGAGAAGATGGCATAGATAAGAGGAAGATCCCAATGCATAGTAGTTGGATTTATAAGTGCAAAGACTGGTGCTTCAGCATCCAGGGTGTTGACAGGAGATTGAACTCGAAAGGTTGATGGGTATGGTAGCCACTTGTTTTGCTAGATTTTAATCTTGTTCCCATCTCCTCCTCTCCATACGAGGCCTTCATTGAGGACTGGCCTTGCTAAAGGAAGCTTTTCCATGCATATGAGTCTTTGGGTCTTGATTTGGCTGAGAGATAATCTGAGTTAGGGAAATACTTAGCTTTAAGAACCTGAGCAGCAAGGGATGACATGCAGGGGAGGGGAGGTTGTAGTACAATACAACATGGTCTGCCCATGGGGGAGGACTTGCGATGTGGGGCTGCTGTGAAACTGAAAATCCTAGATTTGATGAGGAAAGGAAAATACTTGCATGAGTTTAAAATATATAGAAGGCAGAGGGTTAAGGAATTTTAACGCGAAGGGGACTTAAAAACTGTAAGCCTAGTGGTTGAAATTGGATACGATTATGAGCTTGGGTTTCAAAAATAAACCGGGTCTTAATCCTCATGTCTAAAATATAAATCCACCGTACAATAATATCTCCAAGCTTTTAGAAGAATTTCTTTGGTCAATTGTTAATTGTTTATGGCTCAATTAGTTCCTAAAAATTAAATAGATTTTTGTCCAAATATTAAGCCCAATAAAACTCATAATTTATCATAATAATTTATGGGTCCAAGATCTTTCCAAAACTTAATCGACTAATCTAATTTGGGGTCCCAATAAAAAAAAATTATAATACGTGGGCTTAGCCTGAGCTCGACGTTGGGCCTAGGTGTTACAACAGAAGCATAAGGGAGTCAAAGAAGGAAAACGATGACAAGGAAAGCAAGTAAGCTCCAAATGACGATGGGGTTTAAAAAGACCCACGCGATGGTTGGGATCCCAGATCGTGGGAACACAGGCGCCCCACGAGGCCAGCAAGACAGGCACGGATCTTGTGGCTCGTACTGTACTACGCGAAGTGGGAGAGGGAGAGGGAGAGGGAGAGGGAGAGCCACCTGACACCATCAATGCTAGGGAAACTGTGACGCCCCCAATCCCGTTTGGGATGAAATGGAGACTCAGAGCATCGGGACATGCAATACAAGGTTACATACCCCCGTTCATGACACTTAATATGCAAAATATCCTAGTATGCAACTAGCAGTATGTAATAATCGCAGCGGAAATAAAAGGTTAAATTGTAAGATATGCCGGAATAACTAAAAACATCCCACCTTTATTAGAAAATTATCATGTTCAAAATACCAATGTAGCAGAGACTTATATACAAAGTCATATCATCCTCTTCATGTGATCTAAAGCATGAAGGACTCGGGATGTAAACATCATAATTAAATCTAGCTTCCTTACAAAATCTGGCTCTTTCTCAATCATGCGGATCCAGTGCTACATCAATCTTGTTCTAGTCAATTTCTGACACAACTTCTATCATTCCAAGTGGAATGATAGTGATACTATAAAAGGGTGAGATTTACTCAAAATTTCAGTAAGTTAAACAACTAACTGGCACAAAAATAAATCAATCATGAAAAATGATAACTATGCAATGCATGAGATGTAGAAAATCAGTATGTATGCCTCTCATCCAGATTCCTCAATATCTTTTAAAAATATGGAGACATGGGTTTTTACTCAGTAAGTAATTTCGTCATCATTTTTTGAGAAAACATAACTTCTTCATAAAAATTTCATCATAAACTTTCATCATCATAGACTTACATCATTATCTTAATTAATAACATAACGTATGGTAATGTCACAGTTCCCCATATGCACTGTGAGTACCTGCCCGTGACCGTAGTACAACTCTCGTTGAAACTACGTTGTCTATAGACTCGTTCTCAATGCATTGAAAATATAACATAACATCATAAAATTCATAACATGTACACCCACCAGCGTTAGGTGTCATAACATCTTAACTTTACCCCGGTGTTCTTTTAAAAGAACCCATATGAAACCTGTTGACTACTCTTCGTCAACCCAGGGATTACCACTCCATTATTAAACACTCCAGAGTGGACAGAGGAGTTCCATCAGGATAATTTTCCATTCCCCATCCCGGCCTTTGGGGTCGTGACAAAATAATTTTCATGCTATACTTTGAAAAATGTTTCTCATGACATGTGCGTATGTATTAAATTTCATGCAAAAATAACATTTATAAATATAATATGCAAAAATGATAAAAATGTCACATGTTATGTAGTATATACTCAATGTATCATATAACATGATAATTTATGTTAAAAATGATAATTGAAGTATGAAATGAGCATTTATCAATAATTCATAAATAATCTATCAAGGTGTAAGTTAGAGGCCAACTTAAAAACTTTTGGAAAAATTTGAAAATAGAGTTGTAGCTGCGTAAATCATGTGTATAGTAAGTTAGGGTTAATACTCTCATGGATAGGTTCAAAATCAAAGACTCAAAAAATTGGGTATTTAGAAAAATATCCCTAAACTTTCAAAAATTGCTATCCAAGCCTTAAATTTTCACTAATTGCAAACGAACTCCAGATTTAACCAACTTTCATGAACTATATATATTTGACATTATAAAACCATCTATGCCCTTGAATTTTCAAAATTCAAAGTGGAACTTGTCCAATTAGTCCCAACCCGTGGCTGATGCCTATGTGTATTTTCAACTATTGATCCCTATGAATGCATGCATATGAGATTTTCTTTAATCACTAATGATCACTAACATCTTTAGGGACATTATTAAGTCCAATTCTTGAGTAATCAAGTTCATCCCAACACTTAATCAAAGTTAAGAAATCCCTAATCACCAATATGCTTAAAACCGATTCAAGCTTGAAGATCAAAACAAGATATATTTAAAACCTATCATGACATGCTTCTAACCATAAATTTAACTTTCCATAATCATGTTAGGATAATGATAGATCATATAAAATCATGCTTAGGATATGCCATAGTTAAATTTTCATTTAAAAACATTCAATCATTCAAACATTCCTTTAATTGACCCGATTTTGCATTAAGCATCATAACCTTCTCAAAACTCAACCAAATTTCTTACCAACACTTGGAAATAAAACTTGAAATGCTAGCTAAGATCAAAATCAAGAAAACTTACAAATTTTGTGGCCTTCCAAACACTCTAGACTGCCTTACACAAGAACACTCAAGAACTCACCAAAACTCACTCGGTTTGCACTCTCGATCTCTAAGAGGGAGAAATGTTGTCAAGGCTCAAGAGGATGCTTAGAGCTGTGGTGTGGATGAAATGATAAGGGGAGGGAAGTATTTATAGGAGGCCAAGAGGTGAAAGGCGTTGGCTTGGGTGCTTGGTGATTGGGTGAAGTGGGAGGTGCTCAAATTTGAAAAATTTTCAGATTTGCTTGCATGAGCTTAGGTCAGCTTGTGCAAGGGGAATAGTGGCCTAAAACCACCATGATTTCCTCTCCACAGTTGCTACATTGATTCTAGGAGGCATTTCTAGTCGTGGGGCATCATTTGGTGGCAGAAAAACCATCAAACAACTCTTGAAAACAGGTGGAGGGGGTGGTTTTGTGGTGGCAGAAAATCAATTACGTTTTAGATGTTTTTGGGCAGTAAAAATGAGTCAAAATTATTCATGATGGTCATGAGACTTCTTGTTGATTGGGTGGAGAAGGAGGTGGTGTGGGGTGATGGTGCAAACCATGGTAGGAGACTGGTCCAAACTTGACTTAATCGGTTACAACACAAACTAAACCAAAGTGCATCCAGTTTGGTTCAAGGAATTGGTTTGTGCAAGTAATTTCGTCCAAGGCTCAAAATGAATTTAGGAGAGTCTCATGAGGTATTTAAGTACCATATTACCCTTGAGGAGAAACCACAAAAATGTTGGGCCCAAGGGCAAAATAGTCCAAGCATTACAAAGGATAATGCACAAAACTGATTGAAGCATGATTTGGGCTTGTTATGCCATTTTTCTTAATGACATGTGAGATGGTTTAGCTAGGGTATTAACATGGTCTAATCATGTTTTAAGGGAGTATTAATTCAAGAAAATTTGAATTGAAAAGTTAAAGAAAAGATTAAGCACAATTACGCTTCAAAGCATGGCTTAAAGTGCACTAACCTCAAATATGATGGTTAATGGCCTTAGCCAATTTTCAAAACTTAATTTGGGTATGATTTGGGCTTAAGTAAGCCAATGGTATGGTGTAATGGGCCTTTGGTCTTGAATGGTGAAATGAGTCCAAACATAGCTGTGGGCCTTGTGGGCGTTAAAAGGGCCAAGTGTATGAGTTCAAAGCTTAAGGGCTTCTTGGGCTAGAATGAGAGGACCTCATTTTATAGATTTGTAAGGTTAAAAAGAAACCTCAAGCTCCACTAAATTGGGTTTGAAAAGATTTTACTTGACCTAATTGGGCCATGGGTACATTCTATACCAAGTTTGGCCCAAGGGCATCATGTCTTCCTTGTACTCCTAAAGGTTTGCTTCAAGGTTTTTTTGGGCTTGGACATGAATGCTATAAGGTCCTAAAAAGCCTCACCAGAATTATTAATAGGCTTGCCTCTCTAATCCTTAGCTCATTAACACTAAGTATCATGATTAGCTAATCCCACTATCAACCTTAATGTAGGTAATTAACCCATAATTAAGAGCCTAATCTCTCCATTCTTACTAAGTTAGGCTCAATAGTCTTATGTCCTTTTCATTGAGCTTATTTTCTAGAGTCCTCCAAGAAAAGCTTAAAACTTTATATCTCCCAAGTTGGACCTATGGTCTTTGTGTCTATCTAAGTCTTTATCCCTAAAAAACTTGGACCCTTAATAAACCAATCTCTTGGGCCTTGCTAAGTCCACAAGAATTTTACTCAAATTGTTTAGCCCATTGTTGTGGCAACCATCCAATATGCCATGTGTCATTCCCTTATGGGCCTTTTGGCTTTTTATCCTCAAAATTAATAAATCACTAAAAATTCTCCAATCAATAATACTACTAAACCAAACAAGATCCAAAAATCTTCATTTTCCTCAAAAATCAATATTACACTAAAATCTCCTAATAATTCTTCTAAACCCAAAGTATACGTCCTTTTTGCCAAACCAAATATCCAAAACGTTCTTATTCTCAAATAGTTCAACTCCTAATTAACTAGGATTAAGGCTACTAAGGTCAAGGCCTAAGGGCCTTTTTAGGCAGGGTGTTATAGAAACCGAGTGGATGCAATCAAGTGCCAAATCTAGCTGTTAGAGAACACACCACTAAAATCAGGAGAGGAACAGTCGCCTAACACCATTAATGATAAAGAAACTGGACAGAGGCAATCAAGTACAAACAGTTTAGGATGTGCCACAAAAGCCGGGAAGAATAATAACTGCCCATTTCGAAGGCCCGGTTGTCCAAAAGACACAACCACATAAAGGTAAGAACAAGAAGAGAAGAACATGAATAAATTTCCACAGGACTAGTCCAATAGGAATTGTCAAGATAACTATAAGGGGTTTTTTCTTCCTATAGGCCCATGTGACAAGCCCATGAGGGACCTCGAGGAGCCCAACTCAGCCCAACGACCCTTCTCTAAAGGAATCGCTACATCCCTTCGGAGTACCCGGCCCATAAGCTAAAACCAACCTATGAAGCAACCCCTACGTGGGAAAGAGGAATGACAGGGATAGATGGGATTCGTCGTCCTGACACTCCCCAATGACACTTAGCACTCGAGAACGTGTACAGACAGGCGGGCGAGAGACACAGAAGACCCTTGATCTCCTGACAGAAGGTATGCAGAGACTTGGCGATGAGTTGAGATCTTACAAATCTTGTGGAGAGAGAAAAAGATGACAAGCTTACTTAAAGATGTTACATTGATCTTATATGTGCTTTTATGTTTTTCCCCGTTATTTGACTAACATATTGAACAAGACTTAAGAGAGAGAGACAAAAAAGTGGTTTACACTTGCTTTAACAGTCTAGTACTTTAACCTTTGTTTGTTAAAAGAATGAAAGGCCCATATTATGACAATACTAGCTAGGTAGCATATTTATCATTACCGGAGATGTTAATTGTTGAAATGATGATAATTTATGCATGGAATGGAAATACAAGATATCATTTCTTTTTATGGAGTCGTATATGTAAACGGGTCTAATTAAGGAATTATATGGGGGCTTTTCCCTATTTTGACTCTTGTATTAGGAATCACAATTGGCATATTAGTAATTGAATAATGCTATTATGCTGCCTCATTTTGTCCGTTTATTTTGACCGCTCATACATTTAATTTTTAATTTTTTTAACTTACTTGTTAAGGAAGTGATTATTAGTGTATTAATATTTTTTTATATTTTTTAAAATATTAAAAAAATACAAATAAGAAAAATGAAAAAAAATAAAAAAGTGAATTTTGCCTAGGGGCAGCAGCCCAGCGGTCATTGCTGGGCTGCACCCTAGCAGCACTCTTAGTAGCTTTCTGGGATTTTTTGACTTTTGAGAGGCAACGGGATAGAGTACTAGTGCGTGGTTGTCTATGGTAATCTTGTGAGTGGCTTCTCTAGACTCATGGTTGGGTGGCTGGCCATATCAAAGATAGTAATGAGAGATTCTGTTTATTAGCAAAGCTGAGGAGTTAAAATATACGCCCTTGTGAGCCATAGACCAAAGGGACTGTGCACTAAGTATTGCTTAGCAACATCCAGATCTGAAAAGATAAATGTCATGGGCAATGGCTTGTATGAGATTTTGTTGTAGCCATGGAGATCTGAAGAGGGACTGTGCATTAAGTATTGCTTAGCAACATCCAGATCTGAAAATATATTACTCATGGGCAATGGCTTCTATGAGATGCTTTTGTAGCCATGGAGCAGTACTTGTGAGGGACAGCTTGTGGCATATTACATGTACTACATGGAGATACTCATACGTTTTAAATGAGCCGTTGGAAGTTTATTTAACAAGCTGAGAGCTGATAGGCGTTGTTGTTGATGGAATATTTGATGTATATTTTTAGTTGAAATCGAATCTGTTTCAATTTCACAATTGTAAGTACGTGGCCTATATGTATCCACTGCTGCATTCTTCTGCTGCTACTCAGGTTTTAATTACTCGAACAATGCGGGTTGGGTTTATAGTAAGGGTTATGGTCATGAAATCTCAGTTAATGATTTGTGAACCACTTTAATTTGCTTATTATTGAGGTCTTTATAATAATATTTACAAGTTATAGTGAAGGAAAAATTAATGATCATGATTAGATCATACAATATTAAGCTCCGCTGCTTTAGACAAAATCTGTGATGTTGGCAAATTTAAAGCATGATTCCAGATTATTTGAGAGGCATGTACTGTAATTGCGTGGGTAGTGATTGGGACTATTTGCATAGAAAATATTTCTATTGCCACAAGCAAGAAGGTCATTAAAAAGACCATTTGTGTCGAAGGTAGTCATTTTTCAGATAAAATTATCTCGCCGCTAATATTCCAAAAATGTGATCTATTTGCGTCCCTAGTTCCGCGCTGCAAAAACTAATGCATATCTATACCTGCGCAAAAAAAAGTTTTTGTGACACATAAATGCGCCACTTATACCTGGGTATTTACGACGCCAAGAAATGGACGCTAATAGAACATTTTTCCTTACCATTCTTCGCGCTGCTAATATATTCACCGCATGAAGAGATACCATATTTGCGTCCCTAAGGTTTTCGCCGCAAACTGTACAGCTTTTCATTATGTGAATTTGCGGTGCCAATTTAACTTTTTGCGACACTAAATTTACCATCGCAAAAAACTACATGTGACGTTAATCAATATTCGTGACGTTCATAAATAGCCGCTAATGATGCATTTTCCAACCAATTAAATTTTTGTTGCGTCGGTACAAATCAGCATTTTGCAGCGCCTGATTTTGCCAAAAAATTTCCTTCATTGCCGTCGCTCTCCTGCTGCGCCGTCACAGACTTTTTGAGACGGACTTGTATTTGTTGTGTGGGTTCCCTCCTATATGGAGGATGGCCCATGTGGGTTCATTAAGCCCACATGGAGAGAGGCCTTTGACCCAACTTAATTAGGTTTTAGTAAAACCCTAAGACCTGCCTCCATTAACAGAGATAAGTGTGAGAAAAGAGAGGAAAAATCGAGAGAGAAAAGAAGGAGAAGAGGAGGCTGTCAAAACAGAACTGTCCGTACAGTTGCAATCAAACGTTCCGATCGGCATCATCTGTGGTCCGATTGAGCTGAAATTTTGCGGATACGTTCACAACTCAAGGCTCTATAATCTGAACGGTGAAGATCTGATTTGGAGCAGTATTTATGGTATTCGTAGGTCGTGAACAGTAACACAGTTTTGGGTGAAATCTCTTTTATCACTTGTTTGTTGCCAAGAAAGTTTTTTCTTGAGATCATTGTTGATTGTATGCCTCTAGTGTTATCTAGAGAGAACACTTGTATACCCATTATTGTTGATAGTGGAAGATTTAACTGGACTAGGTCCCGTGGTTTTTCCCTTTGCTTTGAAGGGTTTTCCACGTAAAAATTCTTGGCTCTTTGTGTGTGTGTGATATTATTATAGATTATTTTCTATTAAATTACTTCCTAACAGATTCACACAAAGTGGGAGGAAATTATTTCCGCTGTTTGTAGTATTTCTCCCAACAAAGTGGTATCAGAGCGGGGTTATAGCCACTCAATACTTTGTGTTGAATAATGGAAGCTAATTTGAGTAGAATGGTTACTTTGAATGGTTCTAATTATCACATATGGAAAGGAAAAATGGAAGACCTTTTATTTGTGAAGCAGTTTCATTTACCGGTGTTTGCTAGTGAGAAGCCTGAAAATAAATCTGATGAAGAATGGACTTTGCAACATAGACAAGTTTGTGGGTACATCAGACAGTGGGTAGATGATAATGTTTTGAACCATATTAGTGGGGAGACACATGCACGTACACTCTGGAATAAACTTGAACAGTTATATGCTCGAAAGACTGGAAACAATAAAATGTATCTGATCAAGCATTTGATGTCTTTGAGATATCAAGATGGAACTCCGTTGACAGATCACTTGAACACATTCCAAGGAATAATTAATCAGTTGGCTGGAATGGGTATCAAGTTTGATGATGAGGTACAGGGTTTGTGTTTGCTTGGTACATTGCCGGACTCTTGGGAGACCTTTAGAATGTCATTATCTAACTCAGCCCCAGATGGTGTAATCAATATGGATCTGGCTAAAAGCAATGTTCTGAATGAAGAGATGAGAAGAAAATCACAGGGTTCTTCTTCGCAGTCAGAGGTCTTGGTTACAGAAAAGAGGGGGAGAAGTAAAAGCAGAGGTCCGAAGAACAGAGATAAAGGCAGAAGCAAGTCAAACAAGTTTGCTAATGTTGAGTGCTATCATTGTGGCATGAAAGGGCATATTAAGAAATATTGCAGAAAATTGAAGAGAGAAAACAAAGAGAAAGGGAATGAGAAGAAGGATGTTGATGAAAAGAAGGATGATCAAGTTGCCACCACTACTACTGGAGACTTCTTCATTGTTTATATTGATAATGATGTTGTAAACACTGTTTCTAATGAAACTAGCTGGGTGATTGATAGTGGTGCCTCAATTCATGCTACATCCCGAAAGGATCTCTTCACAAACTATGTACTCGGTGATTTTGGCACAGTAAAGATGGGCAATGGTGGCTTGGCTAAAATTACTGGCATTGGAGATGTGTGCCTGGAAACTAATAACGGCACGGTGCTTATTCTTAGAGATGTAAAACACATTCCTGATATTCGTTTGAACTTGATTTCTACAAGTAAACTTGATGATAAAGGGTATTGCAACACTTTTTGTAATGGGCAATGGAAACTTACAAGGGGTGCTATGGTTATAGCTCGAGGTAAGAAGGTTTCAAATCTGTACATGCTACAAGCAAGGCTCTCTAGTAGCATTATTAATGTTATGGAGAATGAGCACACAGTACAATTGTGGCATAAAAGACTTGCCCACATGAGTGAGAAAGGCTTGACAATACTGGTTAAGAAGAACTTTCTGTTTGGAATGAAGTGTGCATCTCTGAAAAAGTGTACTCACTGTTTGGCAGGGAAGCAAAATAGAGTCTCCTTCAAAATTTCTCCTTCTTCAAGAAAGTGAGGTATACTTGATCTAGTTCATTCAGATGTTTGTGGTCCTATGAAAACAAGAACACTTGGCGGTTCTTTGTATTTTGTGACTTTCATAGATGATCATTCAAGAAAGTCTTGGGTTTATGCCTTGAAAAGAAAGGATCAAGTATTGGAAATGTTTAAACAGTTTCAGGCCTTAGTTGAGAGGCAGACTGGAAAGAAGCTGAAGTGCATCAGAACTGATAACGGGGGAGAGTATTCAGGCCCATTTGATGATTATTGCAGACAGCAAGGTATTCGGCATCAAAAGAGACCTCCGAAGACTCCTCAGTTGAATGGTTTAGCTGAGAGGATGAATAGAACATTGATTGAGAGAGTGAGATGTTTGCTTTCACAGGCACAATTGCCTGGATCTTTTTGGGGTGAGGCTTTGAATACAGTTGTACATGTTCTTAATATGACACCATGTGTTCCACTTCAGTTTGATGTACCAGACAGAGTTTGGACTGGTAAGAATGTTACCTATGATTACTTACGTGTCTTTGGTTGTAAAGCATTTGTGCATATTCCAAAGGATGAGAGGTCTAAGCTCGATGTGAAAACCCGACAGTGTATCTTTCTAGGTTATGGCCTAGATGAGTTTGGGTACAGATTATATGATCCAGTTGATAAGAAACTAGTGAGAAGCCGAGATGTTGTGTTTATTGAAGATCAAACCATACAAGATATTGAGAAGACAGATAAAGCAGTGATCAGGTACAATGATGGTTCGATTGACTTGGAGTCGGTGCCATTGACAGATTTTCCACTGCAGGTTGAACATACTACTCAAGATGACCAACAGAGTTCAAATGATGCAGATGCTCCTTTACAGAATGAGACCCTTGATCAGTTGCCAGAATCAGAGATGCTACCAGATGTTCCACTCAGGAGGTCTATCAGAGACCAACATCCTTCCACTCGGTATTCTACAGAAGAGTATGTGTTAACGACAGATGGGGGAGAGCCCGAGTGTTATGCAGAAGCCATAGAAGACGAACACAAGGCAAAGTGGGTTGATGCTATGCAAGATGAGATGCAGTCATTGTATGACAATTACACTTTTGAACTGGTAGAGTTGCCCAAAGGCAAAAGAGCTTTGAAGAACAAGTGGGTTTATAGATTGAAGCAAGATGAACACACTTCCCAACCACGACACAAAGCTAGACTTGTTGTTAAGGGATTTAGTCAATGAAAATGTATCGACTTTGATGAGATCTTCTCTCCAGTTGTGAAGATGTCCTCCATCCGTGTGGTTCTTGGTTTAGCAGCTAGCCTAGACTTAGAAATTGAACAGATGGATATGAAAACTGCCTTCCTACATGGTGATTTAGAGGAAGAGATTTATATGGAGCAACCAGAGGGTTTCAGGGTGAAAGACAAAAAAGATTATGTGTGTCGACTAAATAAAAGTTTATATGGTTTAAAGCAGGCGCTCAGGCAATGGTATAGGAAATTTGAGTCAGTCATGGAAGAGCAAGGCTACAAGAAGACCACCTCTGATCATTGTGTATTTGTGCAGAAATTTTGTGATGATGACTTCATAATATTACTGCTTTATGTTGATGACATGTTGATTATTGGCAGGAATTCTTCAAGAATTGAAAATCTGAAGAAACAGTTAAATCAGTCATTTGCTATGAAGGATTTGGGGCCAGCAAGGCAAATTCTTGGTATTCGAATTTACCGAGATAGAAAAGAAAAGAAGTTGCGCATGTCACAGGAGCGATATATTGAAAAAGTACTCAACAGATTCAATATGAATAAAATTAAGACAGTTAGCTCTCCTCTTGCTACTCATTTCAAGTTGAGCATGAAACAAAGTCCTTCCACAACAAGAGAGAAGGAAGATATGGCAAGAGTCCCATATGCCTCAGCAGTGGGTAGTTTGATGTAAGCAATGGTATGCACTAGGCCAGATATAGCTTATGCAGTTGGAGTAGTCAGTCGCTTTCTCTCAAATCCAGGGAAAGAGCATTGGAATAAGTGGATTTTGAGATACCTCAGAGGTACTTCTAAGGTATGTTTGTGCTTTGGAAATGGTAAATCTATACATGAAGGGTTTACAGATGCAGATATGGCTGGTGACATTGATTCCAGAAAGTCCACTTCAGGGTATTTGATTACTTATTCAGGAGGAGCTGTGTCATGGCAATCCAAACTACAGAAATGTGTTGCTTTGTCTACCACAGAAGCTGAGTATATTGCCATAACTGAAGCAAGCAAAGAGTTGATATGGATGAAGAAGTTCTTAGAAGAACTGGGTCAAAAACAAGAGAAGTATATTCTCTATTGTGACAGTCAGAGTGCCATCCATCTCAATAAGAACTCAACCTTTCATTCAAGATCCAAGCATATTGATATGAGGTATCACTGGATTCGTAATGCATTGGATATGAAGTTGTTTCAGATTGACAAAATCCATACTGATGAGAATGAGTCAGATATGATGACAAAACCACTACCTATGCAAAAACTCAAAGTATGCAAAGCAAAAGCAGGTATGGTGAGTCCCTCCACATAGTCGGGAAGGGGGAGATTTGTTGTGTGGGTTCCCTCCTATATGGAGGATGGCCCATGTGGGTTCATTAAGCCCACATGGAGAGAGGCCTTTAGCCCAACTTAATTAGGTTTTAGTAAAACCCTAAGACCTGCCTCCATTAACAGAGATAAGTGTGAGAAAAGAGAGGAAAAATCGAGAGAGAAAAGAAGGAGAAGAGGAGGCTGTCAAAACAGAACTGTCCGTACAGTTGCAATCAAACGTTCCGATCGGCATCGTCTGTGGTCCGATTGAGCTGAAATTTTGCGGATACGTTCACAACTCAAGGCTCTATAATCTGAATGGTGGAGATCTGATTTGGAGCAGTATTTATGGTATTCATAGGTCGTGAACAGTAACACAGTTTTGGGTGAAATCTCTTTTATCACTTGTTTGGTTGCCAATAAAGTTTTTTCTTGAGATCATTGTTGATTGTATGCCTCTAGTGTTATCTAGAGAGAACACTTGTATACCCATTATTGTTGATAGTGGAAGATTTAACTGGACTAGGTCCCGTGGTTTTTCCCTTTGCTTTGAAGGGTTTTCCACGTAAAATTCTTGGCTCTTTGTGTGTGTGTGATATTATTATAGATTATTCTCTATTAAATTACTTCCTAACAGATTCACACAAAGTAGGAGGAAATTATTTCCACTGTTTGTAGTATTTCTCCCAACAGTATCGACCATGTACCGGAAAAATTGCTTGGACGGGAAAAAGAGTTTGCGATCCATATTTCATCTATTGAGGCGGTTTTCTCCGACGTAAAATGTGGGTTGTGTTGTATTGGGCCATGTCGTGTCCCCATATGCCCAAGTTGACAGCATTCCTAAAGTTTCCAAACGAAAATAAAGGAAACCCATAGTGGACACATATTAATAGAGATATTGGATCTATCTATTGCCAACTAAAACCATATGCTCAAGTACTTAGGCTCTTCTTAATACTTTTTTTTCATCTCCTGGTCTATTCCGCCTAGCTTTAGGCTCTTAGGAAAATATTTAATTTATAAAAAAAATCTTACCAAAAAAAAGTTTACAAATTAATGTGACTTGTTATGATACGTTTTATTATAATAGATCTTATGTATGAGATTAAATCATGCTAATTTGTAAATTTCGTTTTGTAAGATCTCTTTATAGATCTAAGATTCCTCTTATTCCAATCACATCATCCATATGAATTTGATCTAAAAGTTCTAGTATGTACTTGGTGTAAATATATTATTTATTGTTGGATTCGTTACACATTAAAAAAAGATCAAAACACATTTTTTTAATACTAGCTGATATTGTAGGCTTTCAAATTAGTGGCATGGTGTCCGAATAATTGCAAATAGATGTTTTCTTCATCTGAATCCATGTGAAATAGCAAAGGACCTTACCATTTAAATGAACCCAATGCTCTGCTTCCAATAATTGCATGAAAGGCCTAAAGACATGGGAACACTTCATAATTATCATGTAAATGTCCTAGGAAGGGTTGGGAGCACTTCATTATTGTGTTGTCCCACCCAACACTAAGATAAAAGAAAAATAAATAAGAAAAAAAAGAGGGATGCTTTTGTATCAATCAGATCATGAACTCCCAATAAAAGCATGCTGTTTATTGATTTCCTTTTTCTTTAAAATTTATTCCAACTTTATACTCTTTTATTCCCTTTTCTCTCTCTTCAGCCGTTCAAGGAAGAATATTGAATGGATTTTCTCACAAAAAAATTACATGAATTAATGATATTATCTATTGAAAGTGCTTAATTCATTGCAATTCTTCAGTGATCTGGCTTAGAAAAGGCTTAAATGGCCTAAAGATTAAGATTTTAGGTTCGATTTGATCGCTGAGTGGAAAAGGTCCGAATTCGTTTACTCTATTCTCTGCATTACAAAGCGGCCATCCCATTAGTGAACACCCCCCCCCCCCGCCTGGGGGGCGGGGGCGGCACCGGCAGCTTTAAGAATAAAGTAGCTTGTTCCCTGCCCGATCCCACCATCTAGTGCAAGCAAAGTTGATATCCAAATGACTGACTTCTCTTAGAGACTATATATTCTGTTGTCCTCTTGTGCTTACAAGTCATGTAAAATGATAGAAAGATGTAGATTAAATTATATATATTATATTTTGACATTAACCACCTTCCAAACTAATGGTTGATTGGAAGATGTTGCCATTTATAGACTTTGCAGTGTGAAATTAAAGGGTGTGACTTTTACAACTATATAGTGGAGTTGAATTAGTGGATTAGACATAACTGCACGTGATTGAGACATATAATTACAAAACCAACCCCATAACAGTAGACATATAATTTCGTTATAATATTCCGATTACAAAAAGTAATGATTCGAGGAGAATGAGCCTCCTTCGTTTGGGATTCCTTTCCTCATATATAATGCTTCATTTCTTCAACCTTTGCCTTTGCATATTTTCGAGGGACCCATACCCTCCCTTTTTCTTCTGAATTGCTTCACGCGGTTTTGGTGTCGACCCTACTCTTTCCATGCTTCTTTTCCCATTAAACCAACAACACCACATAACATTGTTGACGTCGTGTTGTAGCAAAATCTCAAAATCTTGTTGCATTGATGATTTGTGATTAAAGCCATGAATTTTGCTACTTACTGAATGTGTTGTAGCTAACTCTTTTATTTTTGTCCTTTCAGATTATTTCTAATTGAGATTTGTTGATGATCGATGAGATGAAAAATACTCAGAGTTTGGAGGTCTTGATCTCTGAAATTAAGTTTGTTGGGCTGACTTGTTTCTTCAATAAACTTGTATTATATATATTCTATCTAAAGTTATATTTATTTTAAACTTTGGTTTTTCATGTATAGACCGTAAGAATTGAAAGGCCTAGTCATTATTTGCCCACTTTTCTTTTTCGTTTGTTTTTTATTTATCCAAACAAATTTCATCTTTTGTTTGCATATGGGTTTCATTTTGGTAAATATTGATGTAACTTTTTGAGCACGGTAACTCCGATCCCTTCTATAGTCACTTAGAAAATCACAAAAATGAAACAATCTAGCGTTGGAATTTGGACTATGATGCATAAGTCAGAAATAATATAATACTTTCGTATCTCGAGGTTTAATTTTATGTAATATGGACCAGACTTTATCGGACTGGACTTGTCTATTCTGCTTCATTCGGGTTCGATGAGCCTTTTGGGCTCAAGGTAAAGAAAATGGTAAAGAAAAGATCGATCAAAAGTAATCTATGTTTGTTTTTTGAGATAAGATGAGATGAGATAAGATGAATTGAGATTAAAATTAAAAAATTAAATAAAGTATTATTAGAATATATTTGTTTAATATTATTTTTAGTTTAAAATTTAAAAAAATTGAATTGTTTATTTTATTTTATGTAAAAATTTTAAAAAAATATAATGATTTAATAAAATGAAATGAGAAGTTTTGTAAAACTGAACGAAGCCAGCCACGAGCAATTAATTGCAGTGTTTTGTTAAGGAATTGTTAAATCATTTTTCTTGTATAAATAATGGTCTTCTCTTTTTTTTAGTTTATTTATTTTTCATTTATCAAAACAAATCTCATCTTTCGTTTGCATATGGATTTCATTTTTTGGAAACAATCCACAAGAGTTTTAGTAAATATTAATGAATTTTTTGAGTCCCGACATGCTTGGACAATTGAATAATAGTAAAATAGTTTGTAAGTAATAGTAAAATGATTTAAGTTAATATATTTTATTGTATTTTGAGAAATAAAAAATAAAAAGTTGAATAAAATTATTGTAATATTTTTAAATTAAAATTTAAAAAATTGTATTGATTTTTGTATTTTGCTTAGAAGTTTTAAAAAATTATATCAATTTCTGTGTTAGGATAATGTTAGATAATGATTAAATTAAAAAATTGAATATTTAAAATTAAAAAATATTTTATATTAAAGTGATAGTTTAAAAAAATATCTGAAAATACTCTTTACCCACACATTTCCTAATAATCCTAGCTCCTAAGATAAGTAAGAAATAATATAATGTTTTCCGGATATTGAGGATTAATGTTTTCCGGACCAGGCTTGTTTCACTCAAATCTATTGTGCCTCTTTTGGGTTCTATGAGCCTTTTGGGCTTATGATAATATATTCCTATTTATTTAATTATATAAAAGTCAAATTTTAATTGATGACTTGGCATTCAGTCCTTAATATTCGGCTCATCTACAAATAGGATTTCCAATTTCGAATTCGTGGTCATTAAGACCAAGTTCCATTTCAACCAGTGAAGTTGTGATTTTCCAAACTGTGCAATGGTTTGTACATGTGTCCAAAAACAGAGTTATCATGTCTCATTGGAACCGACACTTTGAATTAAAAAGTAGTGTTTTCATAAATCAAACCGTGCAATGCGTCCAAAAGAACCGACACTCTACTTAATTTCCACCGATTTGGATTATCGATGTGTCCATCAAGTTTTGGAACCGACACGTTGAATCAAAAGGCAGTGTTTTCATAAATAATTAAAAAACAGGGCCATGTATTATTTGTAGTTTATAGCACGGAAAAAAACCCACAAAATCAGGAAAAAAGTAAAAAATATCAAACGGTGCAAAATGACAACCGAGATAACCGGGAAGCAGTTTTCTGCATTTCAAAAAGAACCAAAGAAGGCTTTTTCTTTCCCTCTTTCTATAGAAAATTGTCTTCCTTTCTTACACTTTCTTCTTCGCTCTCTTTCTCTCAAATAAAGTGAGGCCAGCCACCGTACTTTCTGCATTCAATTGTTTCTCGGGTGTGGAGGTGCTGAAGTTCAAAGGAAAATTAAACAGGTTAGTCTAATTGCCTTTTGTGTGTTTATGGTATATATAATCTATATATGCATTACACATGTTTGTTCACTAGAAAGTTCTGTTTTTTCGTTGCCCCAGTTACATATAAAGTCAATAACACATCTAAACAACCTAAATGTCGGTATTAGGCGCAGGCCTGTACAATTATTCTTTTATTTCTTTTGATAAGTAGAATTATTCTATTTTTTAAGAGAATGAATAATTCCTTATTTTTTGAATCAATACTGAAGAAAATTCCCGGATTTAACATCTTACATGACTTTCTTGATCCAATCCTCATCAGCAAACAAAAAGCAAATGAAGAAAACTCTATAAATCACCATGAGTACAAAATAACAAATTAAAACTTAAAAAAGGGCCCATTTCAGCCAAATTCATCCTAACTTTGGGAGCTTGAGAAATGAGTGAAAGTGACAAATGTGACTACACCAAGCACTGTAAATCTTGGATTACAAGCCTCTGTGAAATTGGTTAGTGCAGCCCCATTTATTTTAAAATACCAACCCAACCGATATGATAAAGAAACAAAAAAGAAGTTTTGATGATTTAAGGGTTGAGAATGACCTTAGGAACGTCAGATCTAAATACTTGAAACCTATTAGAAACCAAACCAGAAATAAACAGTCACGAACCACCCAAGCCAAAAAAACCCACAAACCCACAAACCTACAAACACAGAAACCAACGCAGATCCAAAGAAAAACCCCTAACCATCATTTACAAACAAAACTACCCTAGCATTCGAAGTCAAAAAATTATCCACTATTCATATATGCAAGCAAACACAATTAGATGCTGACTATAGATGAATTTTTTTTTAAAAGATGTGGAAAAAGTAAACTCATTGCCAATTGCCACAAAGAAACCACATCTCTTAAACAAGTCAGAATTTATATGAATGCTGACCAAAGTAAGTACATTAACACCTAGAGATTACAACAGAGAAAAGTTTCTCAACTTCTAGATAACTAAAACTGAATTATGTCTTCCCTTCTTATGATTAAGAATTCTTGATTACCTATCAAAAAAAGATAACTGAAACTGAATGGGAAAAAGAGTGAGCCTCAGTTAAATTAGTGGATCCCTGTTGATCATTAATAGATAAAAATGACAGAAAATTCCATTTTAATCAAATAATTGGTTTTATGACCTTCTTAAGAAGGGTAAAGCTACTCAAATTGTCTAACAGTGCCATTTCTCTCACTGTATCATCCACTCTCATTATTCAATGTACACAAATATATGGGGCTACTATGAGACATACCTAAAAATCAGCACCCATGTACTCCAAGTTTAAGTAAAAACTTGGTTGCACAAGCAATCAATGAAAGAAGAGGAAAATCTAACTTCGCAGGAAGTATCATCAATATCCATTATCACACTGTGCGAAACTAAACTTAGTCAAACGTCCCCACCTCAACTTGCATAAAAAAAGTCTTCCATTTTCCAAATTTAGCAAAACTCATTTCCAAAATCCGATAAATATTGTAAAAAGTAAATACCAAAGCATAAGAAAAACACCAAACGAACAAACGATAAGTAAGTATATCCAAAACAGACCTTCCATGTTAGCTGAAATTAAGCATAATGGACAAACCAATAGGATCAACCACAGCAAAACAGAAACCCCAATAGCTTTCGCTTCCATCTCTGTCACTAAATTGCTCTTAGATCCAAATAATAACCCACACCCACCAAACTCACCATCAAAAATAACCCCTACAAAATCCCTTGCAGGGTCTATGGTTTTCCCACCTTAAGCTTCGGAAGAGGGATTGTTTCTGTAGGAACTGTCTTCCGTTGATCTATGGTGGCTTTGAGGTTAATTTCTGCTATGCGAGGCAGAGAAGGGAGGGGTGAGAAGAGAGAGAGGTGCTGTGAGGTGGTGTCGGCTTCAGGAAGAGAAGGAAGGGGTGTGAGAGAGAGAAGGAGTTTGGCGTGAGAGAGGGCTGTAAAGGTTGGGAGAGAGAGAGGCAGAGCAGATATGAGAGATGAATTGTGCGGTGTGAGAGAGAGAGGGGAGGGAAGAGAAGAGAAGAAAATAGGTTTTCATTCCTACGGCCAAAACACTGTCGTTTAGGTAGCTGAGGCTTGGGTTTTATTTTTGGCCTGGACTATTACACAGATTGGGCAGTTTTAGATCCCAAAAATATATTATTTTAAAAAATAGCCCATTTATAAATTATATCACAAATTATATCAAAGAGAAATCAAAAGTCATTTATGTTCATAATGAAATATCTTACCATTTATGTTCATTATTTAAAAGTTTCGGTTTGATATAAATATTTATATTATTTTTTTTATCTCAAATCATTTGTTCCATGGTAAGCATTCTCATGCACTTATTCGTGATATAATTAATTTGCTTATGTTAAGTTAAATTATTGATCTTTATCTGATACATTTATTTTTATTTTTTAGATATGCATTTGAATTTTAAGATATATTCAGCATATGTATTCTTCTCAAGATATGGGAAAGCGAAAAAACAAATCCAATCTAGAAGACATTGAAAAATTTTTAAAGAGACAGATTCTGAGTTTATCAATAACGGTTGCACTATACAATTATCACTAATCCCTTCAACATTCCAATGATAAACCATTGGCAGCTACTGTTGGTGGAATCCACTATATTGGAAATGTGAAAAGTTCGATAAAGAATTTTAAATATGAAGAAAGATACTAGATAAAGTATTCTAAGAGACAAAATTGTTCATGCTATGCAATCTCAGAGGAAAATTTAGATGAAGGTAGTAATGACATAGATAACCAAAACACCCCTCTACCAAGGATCGAAGAAGTTGGTCATACCACAAAGGTGGTTAAAATGGTGGCATCTACACAAAACATTACGTTGACTATGATGGGTGTGACACTAAACGACGTTATGTTTTTCTAATGCCTTTAATAACCATCAAAGTGGTACTGGGTTGACATCATCATGGGAATCCAATGCACATAATTGGGATGATTGCATATCAGATAATAGTTCACAAAAGCATTGTTTTATAATGAATGATGTTGCGGCAAATGAATCAAGGAATCCTCAATATGGCACCGCACCTCACTCTACACGGTTTAATTCGTGCATCAAGACCAAAGCAAGAATGCGTGTTATACCACCTACTCAGCATTTTGACTTTGACATACCCAGTGATTATAGTCCAACTCCAAAAATAAAAGCAGTAGTTGACCCTGGTCCAAGCTACCGATCTAGGTTAGTGAGCAATACACAAGATGCTTTTCCCATGCTCAATATAAAGTCTGAAGGCCGGCAATCAGATCCAATATATCAGGACTCTTTTAATGATCCAAGACCTTATATTCCAACTATTCCAAACTATTCACCTTCGTTACAAGGACAATACCAATCTGAAATGGCATCAAACAAGGCAATTGACAAGAATTGGATTAATTGGGATAATTTGGAGGCTTGGAATGATTTTTAGGAATGGAGCCATGATTAGTAGATTAGTGAAGGTATATGATATTTATTTTTCGATTAAAACTATGTATTTTTTAATCTTATGTTTGTTAGAATTTTTTTGACAATAATTTATTTGATGAATATGTAATGTATCAATGTATTACCATTTTATTATAATTACTAGCAAGGACTACTATGCACGGTTGAAATGTGTAGTGTAAGTGAAGAGATTTAATGAAAAGTTGGTGCGATTTTATTTTTCCATCCCTGATTTAAAAACAAAAAAAATACATGTCATGGTTTCTGGTCGCTTTGCCACCATCTCAATTTTCATTCTTTTGTATTTATCAAGCATGTGGATTGTGCGACGTAGAAGACGAACGATAATGAATGATATATAAAGTGCAACAAGAATGTGTGTTGATGGGGAACGAAGTAGAGATAGTACAACAGACGAATATCTAAATATATATGCATAAATAACGGTTCGCGCATTGCGCAGGTTATAGGTTCGTAGTAAATAATGCAGATATTTTTTTTATAAGGAAATAATGCAGATCTTAGTAACAATTTTCTCCTTTTTCCTATCTATTTTGAGTATATTTTACATCACAATCACGCTTCACTCGTTCCATTTTTATCTCTTTTTTTACTATTTATAGTTTCATTTTCTCTCGGCAACTTTTATCACTTGACTGGTGGAAAATTGGAATATGAATGTCTAGCTATGTGCATTCTCAATAGCTTAAATATCTAACCCTTTTTTTTCTAATTTTAACTAATTATCTTAAAATATCACAATCCGACCGTTTACCCAAATTTCTTTTTTTTTTGAAGAGAAATGAAAAGATGAGGAGAGATAAATGATGAAAGAAGAAAGAAGTAAAAAGAGAGAGCAAAATAATACTGAAAAAATAGTAAAGAGAGAGATTAAAAAATAAAAAATTATGCAATGTATAGCGTCAACTCACATGTGATTGGCACGCAATTACTTTATAGTTTTGAAAACCGGTTTTCTATTTTACATCGTATGACTTTGCATTTATTTCCACTTCATTATTATACTCCTCTCTTACACTTTTCGTCTCTTTTAGTTTTGCATTTTTTGTCTGATTATTACCATCTTTTCTATTATTACCATATTTTCGTCTCTTTTCATCTTTTAATCACCATCTTATCTATTATTATTATTAAAAAAATTATTTTTATACCTTGAGAAGGCCATTTGCCTTGTAAGTACAAACAACTCTATGATGGTGCACGTGGCCCCGCACGTCCAAAAATCTTGTGTTTAGTACATTTTGATCCTAAAAACAAGATTTTATAGTTTATTATAAAATGAAATATGTGCTCCTTTATACATGAGAAATGATAAAATAACTACTTTTTTATGATTTTTTTTTAATCTGATAACTAATTAACCTTCGAGTGATTTCTTAATCTTTATATTGATTTTGTTATTAAAAAAAAAAAAATCAAGTCGGATCGGAATACCCATTCTTTCGTTGGGTTTATCGAGTCAGCCAAACGGAAGCTTTACTGTTCGGGTCGGGTCAAGAGAACAGCCCTAGTGATTACTACAGAGTTAGACAATTATAATAGGATACCCCTTTTTTTTTATATAGGTAATCTTAATAGGATACTAATGTGTAATCCTAATAGGAAAATGATGCTATGTAAAGTGATTCTATAAATCGAAAACCTTTAATGGTACTAAGAGCAAGATAAAGACTTGCATCTCCTCTCCATCGTCCAGCTCCTCTACTATCATGTATTCCATACCATATCCTCCAATTATCTCTATTCCTTATTCTTTCTCCTATTTTTTGTCCATTAAACTTACGAAATATAATTATCTTCTAAGGAGGGCTCATATTACTCCCTATGTAACACCCAAACCAATCAAGGAGCCAAGCCACCTATAAATTGACATGGTTTTGATGTGTGAATTTTTTCTTTTCTTTTCTCCCGCCTTTACCTCCGACAGTTTCTTGGTTTTATCCTCCCCGTGTTTGCCTCCTTCCCGTCAATTTTATTCTCACCATCTCATCCACATTCACGCCACTTCATTTTAGTTTTCTTTTTTTATTTCCACAACTGCCTCTGACTTTGCCGTGCCACACTACTCCACAAACTCTCTCTTTGCTCCTCTATTTCTTTGTAAGTTCTCACAGCCCCACATACGCCACTCACACTCCCTCAAACTGCAGCCACACAAACACACAGCAGTAAGCCGACAGCCCCACATCCGTTGAACCATACTCCTATGTCTCAGTGCCCGGACAGGCCGAGAGAAAAGAACGCCACCCACCATGAAGCTTCCATCACGGCCAAATAAGCCTCCACGTTTATTTAAGGAAACGGGACCACTAAGGGTGAGATGGTGCCAGTTAAAGGAAATGAAGCCCTAACGCCGATGAGAACAACCGAAGCTTTATTGAACTCAACTAGCCCCATTGCAGCATCCGCTTCGGACACATGAACCTGAACCTCGACAGCCCATGACACTGCTCTCGCCATTTTCATCCCAGACACAACTTCATCGCCTCTACTCCTTTCAGAAGTGGCTTCGGTCGAGACAACCTTAACTTCAGTAGAATAGGCAATGGGAGACTCTAGGATGGAGACCCGGTCAAAAAAGTCCTAACCCTAAGTGGGGTGCTCCTCGGTTGCTGGCGAGGGAACCATCTCCATGTTTATTTAAGGAGACGAGACTACTATATGGGACTCCCGGGTAAAAGGGTCCAAAGGACTCTATAAAATCGTAGAGAGAGCAACTCCTACCCCGGGGAAAGGTCTCGACACCCCCCGCATTGCCCGGCTGGGTTGGAGAGGGAGCCTCCGAAAGAACTGGAAGTGACCCCTTGGGTTGAAGAACATCGGCCATCAAAGGGTTGGCACAGACCTTTTGAGTAGCCTCAGCCCCACCCACCTTGCATGGCGAAGAAAAGGAAGACACAACTTTGGGAGTCGGAGAAGATTTCCTACCCCTCTTTGATGAATGCTTTGGCCGCGGGAGGCATCGGTGCCAAGTCAGAGCTGCTAAGGGCAAGAAAGTACCTCTTAGGCTTCTTCTTTTTTCCCACCATCGACAGGCTAGGGGAATTCCTGTGAACCTGGGGAATGGGTATACAACAATCGGCGAAATGCATGTTGGCCAGGGGAGCCAAATATTGACGGAGGCTACTCTCATCCAACAAGGCCTTGGAGTAAACATCGTCCGGGTGCGCCTTCACCCAGGCCCTAATGGTCTCTATCCGACTCACCTCTTTGGGAGTTACCGACGGCCGAAAGCTTTTGTCCTCGCCGGCAACTCCCCAGATCGTGCGAACAAGGTAGTCGAGCCAATTGACTTAGATGACTAGAAACTCCCATCCTTTGCCTGACATGAGAAAGAAGCACTAGTTCCACCCCTTCACCCAATTATACTACGGCTCCAGATGGGCCAATGCATGAATTGACCGAAAGTTACACGTGTTGCCATTTTACTTCGAGAGGTTATGGGTGAGAAGGAACTCACAAGCAATGAGGCTAAGGTGATCCAAACCCACCTCCTCCAGCTTTGGCAAACAAATGACACGGCAAGACACAAAAATGCTTCAAGCGTTTAGATGGAGTTGTGTTGGTTCCAAATGTAGGTAGTCTAGCACGTCACGAACTAGACGACAAAAGGGTAGCTGAAGGCCACTAGAGAACATGCTTGAGCACAAGGCTACTTTTGAGGCGTAGCCTTCAAAGTCCACTACTCCTTCTTGGGGCGCTGGCACCACGAACTCCACGATGCCTAGTACTTGAAGGTAGATTTCAGAGACCCTCTTAAGGACTCAGTACAGTCCTTAAGAGGGTCTAAACCCCCGGGAGCACGTGAGGAACCAAAAGGATTGACATAGTTGGAGCTCTTGGGAGCAGCACGAGATGAATTCTTGGGAGCTATGGAAATATTAAAATAGAGGAAGATGAGGCAAGAAACACGAAGAAGAAGGGAAGAAAGGAGAGCACAGATGTAACACCCCGGTCCCGGATGGGGTTGGAGAGTCACTTAAACTCACATTTCATATTTCTCCTTTTTGCCTAGTTCAGAAACAAAATGCTAAAAATTTACTCATATCTACACCATTCATGACAACAATACTTTTCTCTTTCATACAGATTTCATTAGTAATGCAGAATAAATAACTAAGGTTGTTGCAAATTTCTTTTCAAAACATATCATCCACATTATCATAAAATCAGCCCTAGTTCTTTTTATTTTATGCAAAATATAGTATAGAAATCCCGCTTACTTGGATTTTTTAGCTTTTCATGATTTTCTCACTATAGGGCTGAGCAAATATTAATCGTCACCTATAAAATAATCTCGCAACCTGCGTAAATTTTCGATTAAACACATACTTCATAATTAAAACATGGGATATAAAATTCTATATTTTTCCTTAATATCTAACAATCCTCGGAACCCTAAAACATCGACTCTTCCCAAAATATTTTGATTTCCACATAATCTCTCCAAATGATCATGTGATTAAGCTGTAAACTATCTCTAATGGCCACACATCTAATTTCTCTTAGTACTATCACAATAATATCATCATTATTAATAAACATTAGGTCACATATGTAATGTACTATCTAAGGGCCTTAACAATTTAACAAGTGAAGTGGAGGAGAGACTAGAGAGGCTTATGATCAGAGTTTGCATGCTGCGTGAGCCGTGGGTTCAACTATGAACCTCTGGCTTGGGTGAGCGGTGGTTGCTGTTCCGAGCAATTAGGCATGAAAATGAGAGAGAGAGAGATAGAGAGATAATGTGGAGAGAGGGAGAGAGCCCGAGAGGTGGGTGCTATCCACTTCGTGTTTCACATCCAGGGGAGAAGAGGGGGAGTATGATGACCGAGCGGTGGGGGCTGCAGGTCCGACCGTTGGGTCTTCATCTTCGGCGTCTTTTGTTGCCTACGAAGGTGCATGAGGGTGGTCGTTCGGGGAAGCATCTGGGACTGAGAGCACAAAAATTTCTCTGTTTTGGCATTGTAAGACAGAGGACTTATGGCAACATGTAGGTTTGCAGGGTGGTTGGGACGCGGTCACTGGGCTATTTTTTTGGTGTTTCCGACGTGAGGTAGCGCCTTGCGAGGTGGTTGGAGTTGTCGTGCTTGAAGGGATTCACGTGTGGTGGATGTACATGGGTTGGGTGGTTTCCGAAATAAGGGGGGCTGGCCTACGATGGCTTTATGGCTGAGTAAAGCGGCACCCCGATGCTTGGTGGTTTGCGGCTAGGTGGTAATGCAGTGGGTCTTCACCTGCGTGAGGAGCAGTTGGCTTGACAGCATCTTCCGGTTTTGCATTCATGGAGGTTGGCCACTGCTTTGGTTTAGTGAACAAATAAAATAGGGTGGACGGCTGGTTGTGTGCATGGACTGAATGTGGGTTTAGTGGTTTGTGATTGTGTGGGTGTTGCAGGGGAAATAAATCGTGAAGGCTTAACTGCTTGGGAGGAACTACTGTGCATGGTGGGGTCCCTTGGAAGGCTCGTCGGTGAGGTCCTACACAGTTGTTCTGGGCTTTGATGATGGTGGTTGTTGGTGGCCTGCGGTTTGGGTTGGTATGGAGGGGAGTTTGCAGTGTAGTACAACATGGTCTGCCCGTGGGGGAGGACGTTGCGACGTGGGGCTATTGTGAAACTGAAAACCCTAGATTTGATGAGGAAAGGAGAATACTTGCATGGGTTTAAAATATATAGAAGGCATAGGGTTAAGGAATTTTAACGCGAAGGGGACTCAAAAACTGGAAGCCTAGTGGTTGAAATTGGAGACGATTAAGAGCTTGGATTTCACTAATAAAACGAGTCTTAATCCTCATGTCTAAAGTAAATCCATCGTCCAATAATATCTCCAAACTTTTAGAAGAATTTCTTTGGTCAATTGTTAATTGTTTAGGGCTCAGTTAGTTTCTAAATGGTTCCAAAATATTAAATGGATTTTTGTCCAAATATTAAGCCCAATAAAACTCTTATAATTTATCATAATAATTTATGGGTCCGGGATCTTTCCAAAACTTAACCGACTAATCTAATTTTGGCTCTCAATAAAAAAAAAAAATTATAATACGCAGGCTTGACCTGAGCTCGGCGTTGGGCCTGGGTGTTACAACAGAAGCACAAGGGAGTCAAAGAAGGAAGATGATGACAAAGAAAGCAAGTAAGCTCCAAATGACGATGGGGTTGGGGTTTGAATAGGCCCTCGCGACCGTTGGGATCCCAGATCATGGGAACACAGGCGCCCCACGAGGCCAGCAAGACGGGCAAAAATCCCATGGTGCGCATTGTACTATGCTAGTGGGAGTGGGAGAGCCACCTGACACCATTAATGCCAGGGAAACCCAGCGGACGCAATCAAGTGCCAAATGTAGTTGTTAGAGAACATGCCACTAAAATCGAGAGAGGAATAGTTGCCTGACACCATTAATGATAGAGAAACCAGACGAAGGAAATTAAGTACAAACAGTCTAGGATGTGCCACAAAAGCCGAGAAGAGTAATAACCGCCCATTTCGAAGGTCCTAGAGTTCAAAAGACAACCAAATAAAGGTAAGAACAAGAAGAGAAGGGCATGAATGAATCCCCACTAGACTAGTCCGATAGGAATTGGCGAGATAACTAGAAGGGGGTTTTTCTTCCTCTAAGCCCATGTGACAAGCCCATGAGGGACCCCAACGAGCCCAACTCGGCCCAGCGACCCTTCTCTAAAGGAGTCACTACATCCATTCAGAGTACCCGGCCCATAAGCTAAAACCAATTTGTGAAGCAACCTCCACGCAGGAAAGAGGAACAACAGGGATCGATGGGACTCGCTACCCTGACACCCCCCAATGACACTTAGCACTCGAGAGTCGAGAACCTGTACAGACGAGCAGGCAAGAGATGCGGAGGACCCTCGATTTCCTAACAGGAGGTATGGAGAGACTTGGTGATGATCCCCCACAGGCTAAAGCTCCACCCGGGGAGCCATGTTGCATTGATGGCACTACTCGACGGACTCCACGCTGCGTTAATGGCGCCACCCTAGGATCCATGCCACATTAAAAGATTCTAACCGGACAACACTCGAAGTGAGATGAGCCCCCTAAAACAAGGTACAAGATGTTCCCCCTATAAACCTCGTATAAAAGTTAACCCCCAAGTACGAAGAATTCTCTCTAGACTCTTCCACTTTAGTACAAACTATGAAAGAGATTTACTGACTTAAGTATTGGAGACTCCCCGGCCACCACCAAGCCCCCTTCCTTTGTTATCTTGAGTGTGTAAGTACAAAGATCCAAACCTGAATTGCTGGAATCCAGCCCAAAGGTATACGAAACATGGAAATTTTTATATCGTTGTGATATTTTTTCATAAAATTTTGAAACTGATCTTTTGCGGTGATTTTTCTACTTTCTGCGATGGACATACTCGCTGGGAAAATATAATTGCAACGATGATGGAAAATCACCGAAAAAATTTTGAGGCTTTTCCGGCGATTCTTCAACTTTTTGCGACGATATATATCGCCGCAATTGACATTTCTCAATAATTTACCATTGGGCAGGCCTTTTGCAGTTATTTTTTGAATAATTACAACGTAAAAAAATCGCTGGAAAAAGTAACTATTTGTGGCGATTCTCGAAATTCACTGGTTGAACTTATAAGTGAGTAGACAATTGCGACGAACATTCGACGTAGTAAAAATCGCTAAAAAAGACTATTTGCAGTGAATTTATAGGTTATTTACGGCGATCTTTTGCACGGGCAAAGGCCCTGTTTCTTGTAGTTATAATCATTTTTTTACTATGTCTTCTAAACTTGCTATCTATGTCAGGGTTCTTTGCCTCTTTAAATATCGTTAGAATGCATGGTTGCCTTTGCTATCTTATCCTACACTTGGCATGTTCTAGGAAAGGGGGTTGAAGAACAATTTTCCATTCCAACGATATAGGGTAAAGAAATAAAATTCTCAAAAGTTACAAGGTGAGAGTAATTAATTTAAAAAGATGCGTAGTAATTTTCTTACACTAGAAGAAAATTATTTTTGTGAACAAAACTGATGAAAGATTACTTTAAAATGTAGAACCGGATGCAGAGAAATTGGAGTACGAATGTGGACAACTATAAAAAAAAAAAAAAAAAGATTTCTCATGGACATAGAATTTTTTTTTTTTTGAAGTAAAACATTCCTCATTCATTCATATAAACTGATCAATACAGTGTTTGTCAAAAAGTAAACTATCTAAAACAAAAGTTGGAGCCTCTTCTATCCACACTATCTCCTTTTCTGAAATTAAAGCAGCTTTTGCTAACTTGTGAGCTACTACATTAGTATCTCGATGTGAATATTGGACTTTCCATCCTTGCCAACCTTTAAGCATCATCTTCAATTCTTCAATGATACTGCCATTGGAAGACAGATCCTCACTAGGGTCATTCACAGCATTTATAACAACTTGTGCATCACTTTCAAAAGTTACTTTGTCGAAATTAAGATCCCCGCAAACATCCATTGCTTTTCTCAAAGCATAACATTCTGCTAGAGTTGGTTCGAAAACATGCTTTTCCTGCTCATGACAAGTTGCCATAACCTCTCCCCTCTCATTTCTGATTATGATTCCAGCTCCCATCTTCCTAGCTTTAACATCCAATGCAGCATCCCAGTTGGCCTTAAGCATGTTCTGTTCAGGTGGCAGCCATCTTTTCTCCCCCCTTATTGCACTTCTGTTCCCCTCCTGTCCCTCTAATGGAACCTGAGCTTGATGATACTCATATAAAGCATCCTTTGCTAATCTAATAACACAGCTTGGACTAGTGAACTTCTTCTCGAAAATAAAACCATTTCTTCTGATCCAGAGGCTTCTCATTATGGCAGCTATCTCCTCCATCTCAGTGTTGCAGAGCTTTTGTGACAACTTCCCTCATAAGCTCAAAAGATCTACCTCTTCTTCTCTCTTCCATTTCTGCACTGTCTTCAGAAACCCGGCCCATACATCATTTGCAGCAGAGCAATGCCAAAGAACATGCATAACAGATTCCTCCTCTTGCAGGCATATGGGACACTTCGAATCATCACTGATTTTTCTCACAAATAAATTCTTTTTGGTAGCCAACAAATCATTTCCAGCCCTCCACATAAAAAATTTCAGCTTCCTAGGAAGATTCAATTTCCATATGTGGTTCCAACGTCCATCTACCTCTGCCCCTCTGGAAGGCTCCCCTTGAGCCAATTTTAATCTCCTTTGTTCTAAAAAATAGGCACTTTTCACATACAAACCTTTATTATCAGGCCCCCAAAACAACTTATCCTCCCCTTCCTTTCTGCTTAAAGGAATGCAGCAGATATGCTCAGCTTCTTCTCTTGTAAAAATAGATCTTACTAAGTTTTCATTCCATCTTTTCTCAGCCTCAACCATAAGCTCCTTCACTTTTGCATCTTCATTCAAGATAGAAATAGGAGACTGCACACAGAATGAAGAAGGAGAGGGTAACCATCTGTGACCCCAAATCTTAATCCTGTTGCCATCACCCACCCTCCACCTTAAACCCTCAAACCCAAAGAACCCCATACACTCCTCCATATCAGAGAAGGTAAGTGACCCAGTTTAGCTTCCAACAGGGAGGAATGTCTAAAGTATTTTTCCTTATAGATCTGAGCAATTAATGAATGTGGATTCTACAATAATCTCCAACCTTGTTTAGCCAACAAGGCTGTATTGAATGTCTCAATGTCTCGGAATCCCAGTCCCCCCATTCCTTTAGACTGCCCCATCTTCTTCCAGCTCCTCCATTGAATGCAATTGTCTCTTTGCTGATTGCCCCACCAAAACTTGGCAAGCATACCATTCAGTTCTGTACAAAGCTTCTTAGGCAACCGAAAGACACTCATAGTATAGGAGGGTACAGCCTGCAACACTGCTTTTATCATGATTTCTTTCCCTACACATGAAAGGAAGGAATTCTTCCAATTGTTTATCTTCTGCCAGATCCTCTCTTTTAAGAATCTAAAGGTGTTGTACTTGGAACTTCCCACCAAAGTAGGAAGTCCTAAATATTTCTCATAGCTCCCTCTCACCGTATCCCCACCTTCCCTCAGAATCAATCTTCTAGTCTCTGCATCAGTATTAGAACTGAAGAACATGGCTGTTTTGTCCTTATTAAGGAATTGACCAGAAGCTCTTTCGTAAGTGCTGAGTATCCCTTTCAATTTTCTCCATTTTTCCACATTGGCTCTCCTAAAAAAAACACAATCATCCGCAAATAGTCGATGATTGATTCTCAGCCCCCCTCTCACAACTGAAACTCCTTTAGTATCAACTTGTAGATCAGAATTATTAAGTAGAGCACTAAGCCCTTCTACACACATTATAAATAGGTAAGGGGAGAGTGGATCCCCCTGCTTTAGTCCCCTCGAAGGAAAAATATTTGCACTTGGCTCTCCATTAACCAAAACTGAGTAACTGACAGAAGAAACACATCTCATGATCAGTTGTGTCCACTCATTGCAGAAGCCTAGTTTTTTCATAACTGCTTCCAAATAGACCCACTCAATTCTGTCATAGGCCTTTGACATGTCAAGTTTGATAGCCATACTCCCCTTCTTTCCTTTCTTTCTCACCTTCATAGTATGTAGAACCTCATATGCTACCATTATATTATCAGTAATAATCCTCCCGGGTATGAAAACACTCTGATTAGAAGAGATAATATCTGATAGAACTCCTTTCAGCCTATTAACAAGCACTTTTGAAACAATTTTGTAAATGACATTACAAAGGCTAATAGGCCTAAAATCAGTAACACATAAAGGGCTCTTTGTTTTGGGGATTAGTGCTATATAAGTGAAATTGATAGAAGAGATCAAAGAATTACCATTGAGGAAACTTAACACTGCTTGACAAACTTCCTCACCTATTGTAGCCTAATGGTTTTGGTAGAAACAAGCACCAAAACCATCTGGGCCAGGTGACTTTAAAGGGCCCATTTGTTGGATAGCATCTTCAATTTCCTTTCTGCAAAAAGGTCTAACCAATCTTCCATTCATCTCACTTGTAACTCGCGTCTCCACATGCTGCACACACACTGCCATGTCCTCTGCACTAGTTAAACAGATTTTAAAAAAAATTATTGAATGCCCCTTCAATGTCTTCTTGGTTATTGAAAATCTGTTTCTGCTCATCCATAACTCTTTTGATAACATTTTTCCTTCTCCTCTGAGTTGCACTTGCATGAAAAAACTTTGTATTTCTATCTCCCATACCATACCAGTTTCCATTTTAGATCTTCCTTCTCAAGCAGTGCCCCTAGCTCCCTCTGTACACTTTTAATTTCACCAACATTGTGTCTACTCTCTGAATCTTGCAGTTGTTTTAGTAATTCAGATTTATCTTTAATCACTTTCATTCTATCTGACTTGATTTGTCTGCTCCACCTTTGAAGGGCTACCTTGCATGACTCTAACTTAACCTGAATCTTGGGGTAGTGCATATTCCTCTGCCACACTCCTTTAATGGCTTCCTCACAACCCTCCTCCTTAGCCCAATTTGCCTCATATCTGAACACTCTCCTCTTCCTCCAAACCTGTTCACCTTGCTTATTCATTGTCAATAGGATTGGCCTATGATCTGAGCTTCTACTTGGCAGCGCTTCTACCAAATGATCATAGAACATTTGTGACCATCTTAAGTTGGCCACTACCTTATCTAA
Source organism: Cyclocarya paliurus (assembly GCA_029856935.1). Taxonomy (NCBI): domain Eukaryota; kingdom Viridiplantae; phylum Streptophyta; class Magnoliopsida; order Fagales; family Juglandaceae; genus Cyclocarya; species Cyclocarya paliurus. The sequence continues at coordinate 28,906,357 of CM056952.1, forward strand.
CCTCTCATTTGTAAAAGTCTCATCTTCGTGCTTATTACTCCATGTAAACTTATCCTCTCTCCAACCAAGATCAAACAAATTCCCCCTTTCTAGAGCAGCTCTAAACCCTTCTATTTGTCTCTCTGGTCTTGGCCTACCTCCCTTCTTCTCATCATTCGAAATAATTTCATTAAAATCCCCTATCACACACCAGCTTTGATTGGACCTTGGTTTTAAGAATTTTAACAAGTTCCAAGCTTCATTTCTTTTGCTAATCTCAGGCTGACCATAAAAACCAGTCATCAACCACTTTTCCTTAAACCCTTCTCCTAAAATCCAGACACTAATATGCCTCTGTGTGAAATTTAGGATCTCCACCTCAACTCTATTATTCCACCATAGAGTTAATCCACCCTTCTTCCCTATCGGTTCCACCACAAAGCAGCCCTCACATCTCAGACTCCTCCTCATCCTTACACATTGCTCACTTCTCAGTTTTGTTTCCATTAGAAATATTACATCTGGGTCCTTTTCCTTTACCATAAGGCAAAGATCTTGAACTGTCCAAAGGTTCCCAAGTCCTTGGCAGTTCCAACTAAGGATTTTCATTGTGGATGGTGGGGCTGTTGAACAGCCATCACCATGCTTTCTAAGGAATTGTTGTCTTTCTCATCTCCACCATTGCTAAGATTTTTACCTTTCAGCCTTTTAAATTCTCTTCCATCTTCCCCCTCATGACTTCTTTTTTGCCGTAACAATCACCAATACTGATTACTTTTTTCCCTTTCTCTCTTGCCCTTCTCTTCCATTCACCATTCTTAATGATTAATGCTTGTATCGTTTCATTCAGGTCTTCCCTTTGCTCCTCCACCTCAGTTATTGCCTTCTCTACATTTCCTATCTCTTCCCCCACTGCTTCCTCCCCATTTAATAAAATCCCTTGTTCTTCTATTTGCTTCTTATTCAACCCTTCCTCACTAACCCTACGCTCCTCCCCTTTTTTCTTAATTGGTTTTTCCTCTAAATCGACCTCCCACTCACCATTTTCCATCTCAGTATTTTTTTCTCCAGCTGACCCTTTCTTTTCTTTTTCTTTTTTACTTGCATCCTTTCCTCCACATATACGTGCCAATCCTTTCCTCCTGTTTCATTCATTCTATGATGACCCGAATCCCTCTCTCTTTTTACTTTTTCACCTTTTTTCATATCCGCTCTAAGCCATACCCCATATTGTTCAACCCCATCACTTTTACTTACACAGCCTCCCTTCCCATGAACTAAACATCCACACGAGAAACAAAATCTAGGCAACTTTTCATACCTTATAGGAATCCATAGCCTCTCTCCTTTCACATTGATAGTTCTGCCTCTGGCTAGTGGTTTTTGGATATCTATAACGACCAGGACCCTCAAGTACCTACCCCACCCACTTCCATCTTCTTTCACGTCCACCTCCTTGACAGCTCCAATGGTGTTGCCCAACTGTCTTCCCTTATCTTCATTCATGCAAGATAGAGGCAAGTTATGAAACTGGACCCAGAATTGTTCCTACATGAATCTCAGCTTCTGTGGTGGTGTGTCCTCATCAAAAGGTTTCAGCGCAAACAGGTGGTAGTCAAAAGACCATGGTCTTCCACTCCAAACTCGATATTTGTCAGCAATATTTGCAAAAGTGATTGTAAATACATTAGTATCTACTTCTAGGAACGTTGCAGGCTTACTTATTCTCCATACTCTCTTCATCGTATTCTCTACCACCTCCTTACTAATTCTCCTATCTATGCACACTTTCCCTATCAGGCTATATTCCCCTTTGTATGAAATCTCCTCTCCTACAACCTCATTAAAAACTATAACATCTTCCTCATCTTCCAACAGATGCAGATTATTCCACTTTTCCTCTAAATCATCCATTCTTCGATCTTTCCTCTCTGGATTTTTCTGTATTTTCCTACCTCTTCTAGGCAGCAAACACCCTCAGAAAACTCCCTCCACCGTACCCCACGCACTCTCTGTCACTCACCCACTCACTCACCACCACCCCACACTCACACACTCCGCCTAAATTCTGTTAGAATCTAGTGGACCCCACCACTCCACCTCAGGCTCCCATTTCACAAGAGAGAGGAGAGACTCCATCCAGATGCCATTGACTATGCATATACATGATCTGACACCAACTCAT